>JAJGBQ010000016.1:0-22683 GCA_022457065.1 Curvularia sp. ZM96 | reverse complement strand
CCTTTCCTACAGTTACACCACGGTGCTATTGGCTTTCCAAAGCACACCGCCCGATACCATGGCTGCATCCGTTCCTCCTCGATTCGCCACGGGCGTTTGTGGAACGGAACGGGAACAAATGGCAATAGTTCCGAACAAAATTGCTGTGGATAACCGAAATCCAAGGCTTTCGTGCAATATGCACTAGTTGTGCTTTTTTATGTTGACGATGAGCACAGATGGTGCGTATTAACCAGTCTCGTTAGCCAGGACTGGTAATCCTGTCACGGTTAACGGGGCAGGGCGTTCACATGTGAACCCACCCTGTCCGCCAGACAGGAGAAATCAACATGGCCGACGCCACTACGGCGCGGAGCGATGACGCTTCGCGAGATGTTACCTCGCCTTGCAATTCCGTCACTGATGGAAACGACGATGGGCTATGGCCACATCCAAGTTTTCTACACCGATGGCGACCCTTACATAGAGCAGGCTTATGCGCTGCTCGACATCCTTCGCATCGGCTTTACGGGCGGCGATGAGATCGAGACCCAGCAACTTGCCGGGTCGAACGCGGGCCAGCTTACAACTTTGTTGGAAGCGCGCGGCCACTACGATCGCGCTCGCGCTGGAGGGCGTCCAATCACTTCTTGGCATTGCCCGCCATCTGGATGACGTAGCGGCGGTCAACGAGAGCAACGCCCGCCTCGACCAGATGGAGGGCCGCTGACATGTAGCCCGCGCAGACAGCAATTTCATCGCTCCCCGATCTGCCCACCGGCACCAGCCCCGAACTGGCTGCGCTGCTGGATCGAGTCCGGGTCGCCTTCATTTCCGATGAAGACGAGATCACGAACGATTGGTTTCCCGCCAAGCGCGAGTCGCAGCGTTCGCGAGCCGCAACGGCGCGGACATCGCCGTCAAGCTGATGGTGGCTCTGCATAGAGATCGGCCCTGTGCGGGAGGGCGACCACATCGGTTATCGCCCGGACGATTTCTGCACCGATCTTTCGATGGAATTGATCGTGTCGGCCATGAACGACGTGCTGACCGTGCAGTTCACCTTCATGCGGATGCTGCTCGACCACATGCGTCAGAACCATGTCGCGCTGTTCCTCGACGACAAGGCAATTTGCAGGCGGCTTTTCCTGAACCCGGCGTAGCGAGGTCGCCCGGAGACGAAACGATGTGCTCGATAACGTCGACGGGGCCATGCGCGCCCTTTCAGCCTGATGCGAGCGATCCCAGGCGCGACCGAAGCTGTCCACAAAATTGTGGCGGAGGCGCGGCCATGACCTGGATCATCATCAAGCAGCCGCACTTGCTGGACAGCGCGTGGGAACTGGCATCCGAGGCATACTCGGACGCTAATTCCGCCCTCAATGCATTGCCGTCCGACGCAAGCGACGAACAGAGCAACGCAGCCACGGACAAGCTGGTGGCCACGATCCACACACTCGTTGCACTTCCGCCCGCAACATTTCGGATTGCATCATCAAGCTCACCGCTTCGGGCGTCGAGGATGGCGACAGCTATCCGGCATCGATGTGCGCGAAATCATCAACGAGATGACCTGCGTTCTCGATGAGGCTTGCCAGCGCGGGCGCATCTCAGCGCAGATTCCCGGCCTTCTTGAGGGAGTGTCGTTCGATGCTCAATAAACGCAGCGCCTGCCGGACCTGTGACCACTTCCTTGCTGGCGGCGTGAATGGCTCAAGCAGCGCGACGGGCGCGACGGACGACATGACGGCGTTGGCCTCTGCCGTCGCTATCCGCCGACATGGGTCCACGACAGCGATCTGGAGGACGAAGGCTTGTTCGTCTTTCCCACCATCCATCAGGACCATCGCTGCGGCGAATGGGCCGATGCCAAGCCAGGGATCGGACTATGAGCATCCCCCGCAACTGCGGCACCTGCGCCTTCTGGCGTGCAGAACCTTCCCGACCACGGAGTCCCGCTCCTGATGAAAGCGCCGCTAACCTGGGCGTCTGCGAGAATATCGTTCCGCAGGTCTTCATCGTCATGGGCGATCCGGTGACGCTCCAACCGGCGACACGCCACCCGGTGCTGCGCTGAGTGGATTTCAGTGTGGCCCGGCGATGACGAGGATGATGACGATCCCGATCCGGGCGAACCCGCGCCCGACCGAAGGGCCGCGTCCGCCAGCTTTTCCCGATCCGCCCCAATCCCATTGCAGCATGAAGGAGCATAGCCCCATGCCGACCGAAACCGCCCAGCGCGAATACACCGCCACCGAGACGCAGGCTTATGGGCGCTACATCAGCGCCGTTGCCGACCATAACATCGTCTGCGCCCGGCCGGGTGCGACGACAAGGAGAAGATGGACGCCGCGTTCGCCATGGATGCCCAGTTCCGCGAGTTCGCGCAGGTCGCTGGCCTTGCCATCGGCGGGCATAGCAAGCTGTCCGACATCGAACATATCAAGACGCTGAAAACCGATCTGGGCACCCTGACGAAGGCGTCCGCAGCGCGGTCGCGATGCTCCACGGTGTTGAGCATATCGGCGTGGTCTACCAGCGGCCGGGCGGCGTTCGGGAAAGCGATCATAACACGTCCTGCACGCTGCTGGACGACGCACACCCTGCGCGCGCTGGAAAAGGCCGATGGCATATGACCGGCCTGACCCTGACAGCGCGCCTCGCGTTCCCCTTCCTCGTCGTTCGCAAGGGCAAGTCGCTCCTGCCGCGCTTCCGTCACGCCACGATGGACGAGGCCACCGACGAAGCGCAGCGACGCGCCACAGAGCGTCCCGGCGAAACCTATCTGGTCCTGCAAGAGGTGTTGCGGGTCCAATCAGAGTCCGCGCAAGCCCCCGCGTGGATGAGCCGGGCGGCAACGTCCCCCGCCGTCCGGCTCACAATGGGAGAACGCTGATGCCGACCCAGAACAGGACATTCCGCGTCACGGATGAACAGGCGCAGATGGTGCTCGACCTTCTGCCGGTCGTGTCGAGCTTCCGGCAACTCGCGCTGGCGACGGGCCTCAACAAAACCAAGGTCGGATACATTGCCGCGCCTATCTGGCGATCATGCGGGCGACCGGCGCTATCGGTCTTTGCGAATGCGGGCGCGAGCGGTTCCACCCTCGTCTCTGCTCGCGCACCCTGTCGCGCGGCGGTCGGGTTATCACGCCCAAGCTTCTGGCGCACCGGGCCGAAATGGTCGCGGCCATAATGTCGGGTGAACAATATCTGTCCATCGCCCGGCGCTATGGTGTCGATAAGCCACGGTTCGCGCTTACCTGCGCTATCTGACGCCCGCCCAGCGCGAGCGGCGTAAGGCTCTGGGGCGCCCGGATCAGGAGAGCCAAGCCGTGCCGGTCGTCAGGCCGCATCGTGACGCCCTGTATCGCCGCGTCTATGCCGCCCTGCCCGGCTGGCTGGACGATACCCTTCGCGATGATGTCGCCAGCGAAATGCTGGTGGCGATCTACGAGGGCGCGGAGGAACGCCAGATCATCGCCCAGGCGGGCGCTTCGCCCGCGCCGCCCGCAACGCCTTCGCCTCGAAATTCGGCGCGATCAGCCTCGACCAGCCCTCTTTTCGACGGCAGTCTGAAACCATCGGCGCTTCGATTGTCGATCCCGGCGCGCTCGCCGCCTTCGATTATATCTTTGAGGAACGCATATGAACGGCGCTCACCATCCGGCCGTCACAGGCCCGCTCAAATCTGGGTCTATCAGAAAGCCGCGCAAAAGCCCGCATGGGTCAAGCGCCATGGTCGGCGATCCAGCCCCGAACGGCACCTTCATGCTTCAGTCGGAGCTTGGGCAGGTGCGGGTGCATCCCGGCAATGTCATCTTCGAATTTAAGGGCCATCTCTACGCCTGCCCGCACAGCGAGATACAGCGGACCGTTCAAGAACTGGACGATAGGTTCGCGCCTCCGCCTCCGAAGGACACGGGGTTGCCCAGCTTGGCCGCAGACGTTGCCCCGCGCGACGACGATACCGACGATATTACGCGGCGGATCAGGGCGCAGCAGGCACCGGATTCGAACCCAGCCCGGAATCGCGCAGAACTCGACCCCACCCGCAGAAAACTGCGGTTCGAGGTGGATTCGGTCGGCAAGGAACTCACTGTCGGCAAGCAATCTTCGGCGCCAGCCAGCAGCACAAAAACCGCAGAAATCTGCCGTTTCCCAACCGTCGGCAAGCAAGTTCGGCACCGCCCCCGGAAGTGGCCCGCGACCAGAGGGCAACCCGCCTTCAATCGAGATGCGCCCGCCGTCGGAACTGAGCCTTGACGACAGCTATCAGCGCGCCACGGACAGCAGCACCAGCCAGACGCTGATCCGCAAGATCGCCCATAATTGGGACTGGCGCATGTGCCTGCCGCTGGTTGTCTCGAAGCGCGATGACGGGACGCTGGGGTTATCGACGGCCAGCACCGGCTTGCGGCGGCAACGCTGCGCGGGGACATTCAATATCTGCCCTGCTGCGTCGCGGTCTATGGTTCCGTTGCCGATGAAGCGGCGATGTTCGTTGCCATGAACCGGACCCGCAAGGCGATGAACCGGCTGGACGACTTCCACGCCGCCACCGCCAGTGGCGACACCGAGGCGTTGGAGATCGCCAAGCTCATCACGGACGCGGGCTTCACTGTCTCGCGCCGCACCGGATCGCAAAGCTGGGTGCCGGGCGAAGTCGCTTTCACCAGCGCGATTGCCAAGGTGCTGCGGAAGCATGGGGCCAAGGTCTGCGCGGATGCGCTCAAGACCATGCAGAAGGCGTTCCCCGACGAGGTTCTGAACGCTGGGGCGAGCATGTTCACCGCGCTCACGAAGCTGGCGATCACGCCGCCCGAAGGCTTTGACCATGAGCGACTGTTCCGGGCGCTCCTGCGGCGCAATCAGAAGGAATGGGCCAGCTTCCTGAACGAGACCAAGGGCGGCGAGGAACGCGCGCTGGCGCTGCGTCAGGTGCTGCTCATGGCCTATGAGGAAGAAGGGAGGCAGCGAATGCCTAGATTTGCCGCCATCAGCGCAGGCTTTTGGGGCCGCATGTGTATCCGCGAAGAAATGGCGGATGCGATTGAGGACGCCAAGGAATTAGCCGTCAATACGATAGGCCCGCATTGGTGTTGCCGATTGTCGCTGTGGTTACGGCAGACACTGTCATCGCCTTTGACGTCGAGGTGGCCCCGTGAAGATCGTCACCCCCGAAGAAGCGGAGCAGGCGTCATTCGTCGTCTGCATCCGCAAGGACGATCCGACGACCTTTGCCGATAATCTGGAAGGCACCTGCGCTTGGTGCGGCGCGGGTGATCTTTCGGCCTCACGCGCCGGTCACGCCGCTCGCATCTGCACCCCTGTTTTCTGCACTGGCTGGAGGCCAATCCTCAATGAGTGACAATCCCATCCTGACCGCCGTTGCGATCGCCCGCACGTCGAAGCCTGCTGCCGCCTATCGACCACACTTGGCCATCTGGAGGCGGCAGAGCACGGACTGACCGAGGGCCTGGGGCCGACCGTCACCATACCCGCTATCTATCTCCATATCATCATTCAGGCGTGGGAAGCGGAGACGCTGGAACGCCAGCGAAGGAGATGCAGGACGTTATCGACAATGCATCGCGCAAGCCTGCCGCCCCCATGTCGGACGACGACTTCACCGCCCTGTCAATTCATTTGGCCAAAGAGGCGCGGGCCATGAGCCACGATCCCATGGAGGGCGCATCATCGCTCTGGAAAGCGGCTGCGATCATCGCCGTCACGCAGATGCAGACAATGCGCCCTGACCTGCTGAACGCGCTGGATGGTATCCACGCCATGACGCAGGCCGATGTCGCGCAGGCCATCGGCAAGGGGCGACGAAGCAATGACCGATCTTCTCAACCTCGCCCAGCGGCGAAGCCTGCGACATGACGGGTTCGCTCAACGGCAGGCATGTCGTCAAATGGATCAGGGAACGGGCGTCTCAGGACGCGACGGGGACCATCAGCTACTATGCCGACTGCATCGAGAACGAAGCCAGGCTGTTCGATGATCTGGCGGCGGTGGCAAGAGGCTGTGGCGGCGTTGCGGTCCCTCGGGATTCCGAGGCACATCAGCACCGCGCCTCCGGGTGACGGCTGGATACTGGCCTATGATCCCAGCATAACGGGCCGGTCGCCGTGGCTCGCGGCTACGCGCTGCGATGGCGGGTGGCGCGATGACGACGTGGATACGGTCGACCCCGACCATGTGGGTTCCGCTTCCCGATCCTCAGCCGGAACCTTCCGGGTGGCGACCGGCAGAGGGGCATGTGGAAATTGCAAGCGGACTGCTGCGGCAAGCCCGTATTCATCGCCACGGTCATAAAGCCCGACGGCACACAGGACATACCTCGCGACGCTGACATTGCCGACACGGCAGAGTCGATCCGTCATCGCGCCGCAATCTGGGCTGAGAAACTTGGCCTGCCGGTGGTCGACACAATCGATGCCAACGTGGTGCCGTTCCGGCCGGAAGGATCGCTCCTATGACGATCCTCTCCGCCTCGACGTATGGCTGGGCAAGACGCTGTTCCACCCGCCGATCATCGCCCTGTGCCAGCTTACCCGGCAGACGCAATATGCGATCAATCGGGCGCTGTGGTTCTTCGCCTGCTGCCACGCGACCTATTACGCCCAGCATGAGGGCTGGGGCTGGGCCGTTGTCCTGTGGCTGGTGACGATCACGGCCTTTATCGGCGCCACGCTCTTTCCCGATCACGAAAGACAGTCGTCGGGACTGTTCCGGCTATTCTTCTGGTCGCTTCTGCTGCTGGAAATCCCGGTGATGGTGAAGGTGGGCGAAGTGCGCGCGACCGCCATCCGCGATGTCATCATCCTGTTCGCGGAATATGCCGCGACCATCAAGACCATCCCGCCGCGCAGGAAACGCGAGCGCCGGAGTAGCGCGAAGGAGGCGCGGGTATGAACGCAGCTACAGACCGCCGCCGTGACAACCTGCTCCGGCTCGTAGATGTGATGCGCCTGACCAATCTGACAGCGGGGGATATCACCGCGCGCCAAATTGCAGGCGACTTCCCGCAGGAGCTTCAAGATCGGCCCTCGCTCAATACGCTGGAGCGAGCAAGAGATAATGGCTTGGCTTGCCACAAAGCCGTCACCGAACGGGCCTATGTCCCATCACTTCGCGCGCCTAAGGTATTACGTTAACGAGGCAGCGCTTGTCCGCCATGCACCGGCCTATACCGGAAGGCATATGAGCGTAGACCGTCTGCGCGAGTTCTCCGTGCCCATAGCTGATATGATGCACGGTGGCACAGGTCTCTACTTCCTTTGGCGGGCCAATTCCGTCGTGTATGTCGGCCAAACGCGAGCGGGCTTTCTGCGGATCGCCACTCACATGTCGAACACGGGAATGGCGTTCGATGCGGTGGGATTCTTGCGCTGCCCCAGCAGCGAACTGGATGCGGCGGAGCGCGCCTATATCGATAGGCTGCTGCCCGAGTATAATCGCGACCCGATAACCATGAAGGCGAAGCGGGCGTTATCCTCGAAGGCTAAGCGATGACGCCCCACCCGTTCACGGCGATCACCGACGCGCTTGAGCGGGCGGCCCGAAATGGGACACGCGCCCATCTTAACTACGATCTTGTTCGCGCGCTGGTCGCATCGGGGCATATTCGCTGCTTCTGGCTGATCGGCAGGGAGATTATTTCAGCATGGCAGGATCGACGCGCAGCCAGCGCCCCGGAAGAACCCAGCTTGGGCCGTTCTGGCTCTGGTATCGGGCCGACCGGGACGACTGGCGCATCTGCTGGTATGATGACGGCGGAGGAACAGGAGGCCGTAGGACACGCCGCTCAACGGGCATTGGCGGCGGTCGACCGGATCGCCCGCCGCAGGAGGCGCAGGACGCCCTAGTCGCGCACTATGAGGCGTGGCGGCAACCGACGCAGGAACCGACCAACGTCGCCATGGTGGAGGCCATCATGGCCGACTGGCTCGTGGAACATGCCGAAAAGCATCTTGCCGACCCGACGCGCTACGCCAATTCCATCGCGCACTGGCTGCGCTTCTTCAAAGCGGAACGGCAGGCCGGACGCCTGACCGGCGCGCCAACGGTTTCCGACATCAAGAAGGCATTGGTCGAACGGTTCATTTCCATGCGTCAGTCGGAGGGCGCGGTCCGCACACTGTCAGCCGCGACGTTGCTGCGCTGCGCCAGCCGCTCAATTGGGCTTGGAAGGACGAGCGCATAGAGAGCGCGCCATTCGTGCCGGATGTGAAGGGGAAGCCGGAGGGCAAGACGCTGGTCTACTCCCCACAGCAGGTCGCTGCGCTTCTCGACGCTGCAAGGGCGGAACCTGACCGCGAGCATATCGCCCTGCTGGTCATGATCGCGCTCAGCACACGGGCGCATGGAGCGATCCTCGAACTCACCACAGATCAAATCCAAGACAATCTGATTTACTTCAACGCCCCGGCCGCGCGCAGACGAAGAAGCGGCGGTCCATCGTGCCCATCGCGCCGACGCTCGCCCCGTGGCTTTCCGATCTGCCGGAGGGCAAGGTCATCCAGTGGAAGAAGCCCAAGCGGAACGCCACGACGGGGAAGCTGGAATATGTCCTGCTGCCAGCAGGCAGCGTGAAGAAGTCGTTCGAGAAATGCCTGCTGGCAGCCGGGATCAGCGCCGTAGAAGTCGACGATCAGGGCGAACCCGTGTGGCTCCCGCCCCGTAGGAAGCTGGGCGAGACGAAGCCCCGGCCCAAGCTGGTAGGGCTGGGATCGCCGAACACGCTGCGCCACACATGCTCAACCGAAATGCATCGCAGGGGCGTCCCGGAAGCCCAGATAGACACGGCGGCGGGCCACAGCGGCGATGGCACGAACAAGAAGCACTACCGCCACCTAAGGCCCGATTATCTGGTGGATTTCATCGCAGGCGTCAGATCATTCTGGGCTGAAGTCGGGCGCTTCACCAGCGCTCATCTGCGATCCCGCAGTGATCCCAAAATCGTTTCCTTCGGTTCCGCGAAGGCGACACGCAAACCGAAAAAGCCCTGATTTCTGCGATATTTAGGTGGTGCCGCTTACGTGACTCGAACACGTGACCCTCGCATTACGAATGCGATGCTCTACCAACTGAGCTAAAGCGGCATCGGGGCGGGCAAATAACAGCGGTTTGGGCGAAGGACAAGCGGACATTTTCGCTTCTTCCCCACATTCTCGCGCTTTCGTCTTACGCGGCGTTCTTTACCGGGCATTTACCATCTGCTGCCACTGTGGGGCCCAAAGATTTGCTTTGGTTCAAGGATCGATCGGATGGACACTCTGCGGGGACATGATATCGACGGCGATCAGGATGATTTCGATTACGCCGACGATGCCGCGATCGAAAGCCGCATGCTGTTATCACCAATGAACGGCGGATGCAGGTCCGCGCCTATAATTATTGGGCGTCGCTGCTGGGCGACCGCGCCTTGCCGTCGATCGAGGATCTTCAGCCCGAACAGCTTGAGGATTTCGGCCCCTACAGCGTATTGCTGGACTTCAGCGCCGGTGTCGATAACCCAGGGTTATCTATATGGGCACGGCCCTGCGTCAGGGAATGTGAGATCGGCGGGCCGATCAGTCACGTCGACGATGTGCCGGCCCGCTCGTTGCTGTCGCGCCTGACGGACCATTATCTCCAGATCATCGCCAATGCCGCGCCCATCGGCTTCGAAGCCGAATTCGTGAACCAGCGCGGCGCGGAACTGCTTTACCGCGGCATATTGATGCCCTTTTCCTCCGATGACGAGACGATCGACTTCGTGTTCGGCGTCATCAACTGGAAAGAGGTCGCCAGCCGGGAGGAAACCGATGCGCTGGAGCGGGAGGTTGGCGAGGCGCTGGGCCTTTCCTGAACGATTTTGCCCGCGACGACGCAGCCATGGCCGATCCTTCGGTGCTTGACCTGACCGCTTCGGACATGATCGACATGCCGGTTCCCGATGCCGACGCCCCGCTGGCCGACTGGCTGGCCGCCGCCCGCGATGGCGCGGAGCAGGCGCGCGGCAGCGAAGCGCGCAGCTGGCGCCCTCTATCATGCCATTGGCCTTGCCTATGATTTCGCCCTGGCCGCACGGGAATCGCCGGAAGATTATGCGGAACTGCTCACCGATGCAGGCATAAAGGTGCAGGCGCGCAGCCCGATGACCGCCGTCGTCAAGCTCATCTTCGGCGCCACTTATGACAAGACGCGCATCACCGAATATGCGGCGGCGCTCGACCATGGCTGCGTGCTGGGGCTGGGCATGGGGACGCTGGCCGATCATCTCGCCGCTTATGATGGCGGGCTGAAGGCACTGGTGCGCGACATCCGCGCCGCCCGCCGCGCCGAAATGCCCGCAAAGCCCGACCGCGGCGGCTTGGCGCGCCATGCGATAAGCGCGCGCCCGCCCTCACGCCACGGGCGATCGCCACGGATGATGACGGCCTCGCCGTGGTCGTGGCACGCCGGGAAAAGGATGGTTCGCTCGCGATCGTAGCGGCGCTGCCGGGCGGATCGTCGCTGGGCCGGAAGGTGATGATCGCCGCCGCACCATGAACTTTCCCGCGCATGTGCATGGACATGACGGGGCCTGCATCCTATAAGCCGCCCATGAAGGAAGCGGCCTCGGCGCCCCTTCGCTGTGTCAAACCGCACAGGCCGCAACTCGTCATAATAATACGCAAATCGGTAACTTTATTTCCAATTCTCGCTTGAGCCGCACCGCGCTCGGGCGCATATAGACCTGCGAGCCGAGGTCGGATCGCGATCCATGCCTCCTTCGTTCTGGAAAAAGAAGCGGGAAATCCCGCGAGGATGAGGTGAACATGACGGCCGCGGCTGAGCCAAAGATCAAGGAAGTCGACCTTTCCATTCGTCAAGCTCTGGAGGACGCGCTGGCGCGCAGCGCGCTGCCGGGCGAAAGCGAGGGTTTCGATGAAGCCGCCATGGCCGACGCCGCCGCCTTCCTCGGCCGCACCGCCAGCCATCGCGCCTCCGGGAGGCCGCCATCGCCGTCGAAACGCTGGGCGAAAGCATGTCGGGCCGCTTCATGCGGATCGCCCTTGTCAACGATGACATGCCCTTTCTGGTGGATTCATCGCCAACACGCTGGCGGCGGTGGACATCACCATCCACCGCCTGCTCCATCCCATTTTGTCGGTCAACCGCGACGCGAAGGGCGCGCTCAAGGCGATACTGGACGATGAGGCATCGGGCGCCCGCCGGAATCGATGATCTATATCGAAGCGGATCGCGCTGACGCGAAGGTCCGCCGCGCGCTGGAAAAGGATCTGCACGACACGCTAGCCGACGTGCGGCCGCGGTCACGGACTGGCCGCGGATGCGCGAAGCGATGGCGGCCGATGCCGACGCCATCCCCGATGAGGAAGGGGCGGCGCTGCTGCTGGTTCCTCGCCCGCCATTTCACCCAGATCGGCCATGAGATATGCGACCGCGACGGCAAGGCGCGGGACGGCGTCGGCATCTGCGCCCTGCGCGACAAGCCGCTGATCGCGCCCGCTTCCCGCGATGCCGCCTTCGCCTGGTTCGAGGAGGGCAAGCGCGTTCCCCTCATCATCAAATCCAACATCCTTTCGCGCGTGCACCGCCATGTGCTGCTCGACCTCATCATCGTGCCGGTGCGGGAGGGCAAGGATGTGGTGGCGCTGTCCATCCATGCGGGCATGTGGACCAGTTCCGCCCTTGCCGCGCCGCCGGACAAGGTGCCGCTGCTACGCTCGGCCCTGTCGCTGCTGATGGAAAAATTCGGCTTCGATCCGGTAGGCCATGCAGGCAAGACGCTGGTCCATGCGCTGATCGCCCTGCCTCATGACATATTGATCGGCTTCGACCGCGAAACGCTGGAGCGGCTGGCGCTGACCTTCATGTCGCTGGCCGACCGCCCGCGTCCGAAGCTTGCTCTGGCCACCAGCGCGCTGGCCCGCCACCTCTATGCCTTTGTCTGGCTCCCGCGTGAGGAGCTGTCCACCTCCGCCGCGTTTCCATTCAGAACATGCTGTCGCAAGCTGCCAAAGGACAGGTGCTCAGTTGGTCGGTCGCGCTGGAGGAAGGGGCCTCGCCCTGCTCCGCATCACGCTCGACCTGCGCGACGGCGGCATGGTGCCCGATGGCGTGGCCCTTGACGAACGCCTGCGTAAGATGGTGCGCGGCTGGCTTCCCGCCGTCGAGGATCACTCGCCGAAACCGAAGAGCCGGGCCGCGCCGCCGCCTCGCCCAGCGTTTCGCCCCTGGCTTCCCCATGGCCTATCGCAATGGCGCGGGCGCGGCGGAAGCGGCGCTCGACATCCGCCTGATTCACGGCCTTTCCGGCCCCGGCGACAAGTCGATCCGCATCTACCGCAATCCCGAAGACGCGGCGGAAAGACTGCGGCTCAAGCTGTACAGCCATGACGCCATCGCGCTCTCCGAAGTCGTCCCGCAGCCGAGAATTTCGGCTTCCGCGTGATCGACGAGATGACGACCCCAATCGACGGCGGCGCGCTGGGCCATGTCCAGCGTTTCGTGCTGGAACTGCCCAGCGGCGGCGATGCCCAGCGGTGATCGCCCGCGCCGACATCGTGACCGAAGCCATCGCGCAGGTGCTGGAAGGCGTGGCGGAAGACGATCAATTGAACGAACTGATCGTGACGGCGGACCTGTCGCAGCGCGCGGTCGTGCTGTTCCGCGCCCTGTTCGGCTATCTACGCCAGACCGGCATGGCCTATGGCCGGGCGACGGTCGCCAATACGCTGCGCCGCGAAAAGGACGTGGCGCTTCAGCTTGTCGAACTTTTCGCCGCGCTCCACGACCCGGCGGGCAGGACAGCGAAACCCGCGCCGCCAAAGCGCAGGCCGCCATTGACGAGGGCCTCGAAAAAGTCACCGCGATTGACGAGGATCGCGTGTTGCGCCTGCTCCGCGCCGTCATCACCGCGACCCTGCGGACCAATTTCTTCGCCCCCGCCTCGCCGAAGCCCTCGCCTTCAAGCTCGACAGCGCGCAGGTTCCCGGCCCCGCCCCGCTGCCATGGCGTGAGATCTGGGTCTATTCCCCGCGTGGAGGGCATCCACCTGCGCGCCGGCCCGGTCGCGCGCGGCGGGCTGCGCTGGTCGGACCGGCGCGACGATTTCCGCACCGAAGTCCTCGGCCTCATGAAGGCGCAGCGCGTCGAGAACGCCGTCATCGTGCCGACCGGGGCAAAGGGCGGCTTCTATCCCAAGCAACTCCCCAATCCGCAGGTCGACCGCGACGCATGGATGGCGGAGGGCACGGAAAGCTACCGCATCTTCATCCGCGCGCTGCTGTCCGTCACCGACAATATCGTCAAGGGCAAGGTCAAGCATCCCGCGCAGGTCGTCATCCATGACGGCAACGATCCTTATTTCGTCGTCGCGGCGGACAAGGGCACGGCGACCTTCTCCGACGTCGCCAACGCCATCGCGCTGGAACATGATTTCTGGCTGGGCGACGCTTTCGCCAGCGGCGGCAGCCGTGGTTACGATCACAAGGCGATGGGCATCACCGCGCGCGGCGCATGGATCAGCGTGCGCCGCCGCTTCGCCGAAATGGGCGTGGACGTGCAGAGCGATCCCGTCACGGTCGTGGGCTGCGGCGACATGTCGGGCGACGTGTTCGGCAATGGCATGTTGCTCAGCAAGGCGATCCGCCTGGTCGCCGCCTTCGACCACCGCCACATCTTCATCGATCCCGATCCCGACCCGGCGAAAAGCTGGGCGGAGCGCGAGCGCCTCTTCAAGCTCCCCGCTCCAGTTGGGACGATTATGACAAGGCGCTGATCTCGAAGGGCGGCGGCGTTTTCCCCGCTCGCTCAAGAGCATCCCCCTGACCCCGGAAATGCAAGCCGTCCTTGGCGTCACCGCCACGGAAATGGAGCCGACCGCGCTCATTTCCGCGATCCTCAAAACCCCAACGACCTGCTCTGGTTCGGCGGCATCGGCACCTATGTGAAGGCGGCCGCGCAAAGCAGGGCGATGTCGGCGATCCCGCCAACGATCACCTGCGCGTCAATGGCGAGGATCTGCGCGTCAAGGTCGTGGGCGAAGGCGCCAACCTGGGCGTCACGCAGGCGGGGCGCATCGCCTTTTCCCTGCGCGGCGGACGCATCAACACCGACTTCATCGACAATTCGGCGGGGGTCGATTGCTCGGACAATGAAGTCAACATCAAGATCGCGCTCAACAAGGAGATGATCGAAGGCCGCCTCGCCTTCAACGCGCGCAACACCCTCCTGGAAAGCATGACCGACGCGGTGGCCGACATCGTGCTGGAGGATAACCGGCTTCAGGTGCTGGGCCTTTCCATCGCGGAAAGCGGCGGCGCGGCGGACCTTGCCAGCTATGTCCGCCTCATCGAAACCTTCGAGGAAGCGGGCAGGCTCGACCGGCGGGTGGAGGGGCTGGCGGCGAACGACCAGCTTCTGCGCCGCAGTCAGGACGGCCTGGGCCTCACCCGCCCCGAACTCGCCGTCCTTCTCTCCACCGCCAAGCTCGCGCTTCAGGATGCGATCGAACAGGGCGATCTTGCCACCGATCCCAGCATGGGCGGCGAACTGATGGCCGCCTTCCCCGCCGCGATGCAGAAGAAGGAGGCGGACGCCATCGCCGCCCATGCCCTGAAAAAGGAAATCATCGCCACCAAGGTCGCGAACCGCATCGTCAATCGCCTCGGCCTCATCCACCCGTTCGAACTGGCGGAGGAAGGCTGCTCGATGAGCGACCTTGCCAGCGCCTTCCTGATCGCGGAACGGCTCTATGGCATCCACAAGCTGTGGGACGACATCGACGCGGCGGACATGTCGGAAGCGGCCCGCCTCGCCCTGTTCGGCCATATCGCGGGCGGGATGCGGGCGCAGATCGCGGACATCCTGCGTTCCGTCCCCACCGGCACGCTGCCGGACGAGGGGCAAGCTGCTCGCCAAGGGCGTCGGCAAACTGGCGAGCAAGGTCGACGACCTCCTTACCAGCGAAGCCATCCGCCGCACCGCCGCCGTCACCGATCATCTTCTCTCGCTCGGCGCGCCGGGGATCTGGCCCATCGCACCGCCGGCCTGTTCAAGCTGGACGGCGCGGTCGGCATCGCCATGCTGGCCGAAGCTGGGCGTGGACGAAGTCGCCCTCACCCGCGCCTTCACTCATCTGGGCGAAGCGGTCGGCATCGACTGGGTCCGGTCCGCCGCCGCCCGGATGGAGCCGACCGACCCATGGGAGCGCCTGCTCATTTCCGGCGTCGCCCGCGACATGCAGCAGGTGCGGCTCGACCTGCTGGCCCATGCGAAGGGCAAGGACATCGCCGCCCATGTCGAAAACTGGCTGAAGGAAAAAGCTCCCGCATCCGCCAATTCCGCACCCTCGTCCAGCGCGCCAAGGCCGCGGCCGTCACAACGTCGCCATGCTCGCCGAAATCGCGGGACAGGCGCGGGGCCTGCTGGGACGCTAAAATCCTCCCCTGCAAGGCAAGGAATAGCAAACCATCATCACTCCCAAAAGGGGAGTGGGCAGAACCGAAGGTCTTATGGAGGTATCGGCGCTCTCAAGGGAGCGCTACCCTTTCTATTCAGCAAAGAACATTTCCGCTTACATCTTGATACAATTTCCCTTCCCCGCAGGTTTGCAATTGCAGGTCGTTCGCGTTATTCGACCGTCTCGCGCCACACAGGATTCGCCGCTTTCCAATGCACGCCCCCGCCAGCCTTCAACCCAAAAGAAGAAGAAAGCGCCCAGGCTTTCTGGCTGAAGCAACTTCATGCATGGCACTGGATCAGTTCGGCGGTCAGCCTCATCGGCTTGCTGCTGTTCGCCTTCACCGGCATCACGCTCAATCACGCCGCCGATCTCGAGGCCACCCGCAAACGGTCGAAAAGGCCGCGACCCTGCCCCCGCTCTGCTCAAGCAGGTCGCGCCCGACGACAAGCCCGACGCCAAGAAACCCCTGCCCGCCGACATCGCCCACTGGATCGAACAGGAAATCGGCCAGCGCGGCGCGGGCGAGCGGAATGGTCCGCCGACGAAGTCTATCTCCCCTGCCCCGCCCCGGCGGCGATGGCTGGTGTCGATCGACCGGCACAGCGGCGCAGTCACCAGCGAAGCGACCGGTCGCGGCTGGGTCAGCTACCTCAACGACCTGCACAAGGGCCGCAACACCGGCACTGTCTGGAAATGGTTCATCGACATTTTCGCCGTCGCCTGCTTCCTCTTCGCGCTGACCGGCCTGCTGCTCAACTCCACGCGGCCAAGCGACCCAGCACATGGCCGCTGGTCGCCATCGGCCTTGCCATCCCGGCGATCCTCGCCATCGTCTTCATCCACTGACGGGAAAAGAACAACCATGCAGATCAGCCACAAACTGCTGCTGACCGGCGGAGCGGCGCTGGGCGCGACCGGCGCTCTGGCCGTGCCCGCGCAGGCCGAAACGCTGAACCTCACCGTCAATATTCCCCGCCTGTCGGTGGCGGAATATCACAAGCCCTATGTCGCCGTCTGGCTGGAGAAGGAAGGCGCGACGCCGCGCACCCTGTCGGTCTGGTATGATTATGACATGAAGAATGGCGAAGGCAGCGAAATGGCTGCGCGACGTGCGCCAATGGTGGCGCGCCTCTGGCCGGACGATGCAATTCCCCGCCGACGGCGTCACTGGCGCCACCCGCGCGCCGGGCGATCAGAAAATCACCTTCACCACCGGCAAGGGGCCGTTGGGCCAGCTTGGTCGGGCAATTACACCTTGATCGTGGAAGCCGCGCGAAGTCGGCGGCCGCGAAGTCGTCCGCCTGCCCTTCACATGGCCCGCCAAACCCGGCGCGGTCGTGCGGGCCAAGGCGCGAGCAGGTGGGGCGATCAGCCTCAGCATCGGTAAATGAGGGGAAGTTCCATGAAGGCCAGATTTCTGATCGCCGGCGCGCTTGCCGCGCTGACGCTTTCCACCGCCGCGCAGGCGCATCGCCAGTGGATGCTGCCGTCCTCCACCGTGCTGTCCGGCGATGATAGCTGGGTGACGGTGGACGCCGCCGTGTCCAACGACCTCTTCTATTTCGAACATTTCCCGATGAGCACGGACAATATCGCCGTGACCCGGCCGGACGGTTCGGCGGGTCAGATCGAAAACGCCGCCAAGGGCCGCTACCGCTCCACCTTCGACGTGCATCTGACACAGCCGGGCACCTGGCGCATCGCCAGCGTGTCGACCGGCGTGATGGGCAGCTACGTGCTGAACGGCAAGCGCGAACGCCTGCCGCGCGGTACGACCAAGAAACGCTGGCCACAGCGATCCCCGCCGGAGCGACTGACGTGCAGACCGCCGAAGCCGCCAACCGGAACGAGATTTTCGTGACGCTGGGCGCGCCGACCACCAATCTCTTCAAGCCCACCGGCGTCGGCCTTGAAATGGTGCCCGTCACCCATCCCAACGACCTTGTTTCGGGCGAAAGCGCGACCTTCCAGTTTCTGCTCGATGGCAAGCCCGCATCCAGCCTCAAAGTCACGGTGATCCCCGGCGGTATCCGTTACCGCGATTCCTGGGCCAGATGGACCTCACCACCGGCGCGGACGGCAAGCTGTCAGTCACATGGCCGCAACCGGGCATGTACTGGCTCAATGCCAGCATCGGCGGCGGACGCGAAGGCGGCCCCGGCGGCGGCGAAGGCAAGGGGCCGGGCGCAGCCAGGGAAGGCCCGCCGTCACCCGCAGGCCCCCGCAGGCCCGCCCGAGCGCCGCGCCTCCTACGTCACCACGCTGGAAGTGCTCGCGCCCTGAGCAGCCAAGGACTTGGGCGCATCGGGGCGGGTGTCTGACCTGTCCCGATCCAGCCCAGCCAGAACACAGGATCGGGTGTGCCCACCATCCGCATAGCCATCCCGCCCAATCTTTCGCCCGACCGGTTCGACGGTCGCAACCGGGCGGAAGATCACGCACCTTGGCGGGCCGACCATGGGCACGATCTGGTCGGCCCGCATCGTCGACGCGCCCACCGATTGTGCGGCGCTGATCGAAACCGTCCTCGCCCGCATCATCGCGCAGATGAGCAATTGGGAGGCAGGATCCGACATCAGCCGCTTCAACCGGCTGCCTTGGGCAATGGATGTCCCTCCCCGATGAGATGATGGCGGTCCTGCGCGCAGGACCTCGACATGGCGCGCCTTTCCGGCGGCGCCTTCGATCCCGCTATCGGCAATCTGGTCGACCGCTGGGGCTTCGGCCCCGGAAGCGGAACGGCGGCAGGATCGCCCCCAACCCTCCATGGCAGGCCATGAGGTGGATGGTTTCCGCGCCCGCCGCCTCACCCCGGTCGCGCTCGACTTCTCCGGCATGGCCAAGGCTATGCCGTCGTCCGTGGCTCAGGCTCTCAAAACACGATCCCTCCACCATTTCCTGATCGAGATCGGCGGCGAACTGCGCGGAGAAGGCGTCAAGCCCGACATCCAGCCATGGTGGGTGGACGCGGGATCTCCACCCGGCCTCGCCGTCCCGATGCTTCGCATCGCGCTTTGCGGCCTTTCCGTCGCCACCTCCGGCGACTATCGCCGCTTCCGGATGGAAGGCGGCCGCCGCTTCCCACAGCATAGACCCCGCGACCGGCGCGCCCATTACCCATGACGTGGCCGCCGTCACCGTCCTCCACCAAAGCGCCATGCTGGCCGATGCCTGGGCGACGGCCATCGCCGTCCTTGGCCCCGATCGCGGCATGGCGCTCGCCACCCGGCACGGTATCGCCGCCCGCCTCATCGGGCGAACGAGCGATCAGGCGCAGGAATATATGACCCCCGCCCTTGCCGCCATGCTCGACTGACCGGGCACTCCGCCGTCAGAGCCCCTTCAGCCGGTGGGCATGCCACCGCATATGCTCTTCCATGAATGTCGATATGAAATAATAGCTGGGTCATATCCGGCTGCATGCGGATGGTCGCCTTCTGCCCGGCGGCAAGACAGGCCTCCTCCAGCCAATGCGTCTGGAGCTGCTCCTCAAGGAACGGGTCGGCATCCCCTGATCCACCAGCATGTCAGGCATCCGCGCGCCATCCTCGATCAGCGCGACGGCATCATGCCTGCGCCAGGCATCGCGATCATCCCCCAGATAGCCTGCCAGCGCCTTCTGTCCCCACGGCACCCGTCCCGGCGCAACGATCGGGGCAAAGGCCGACACCGCCTTGAAGCGATCGGGAAAAGTCAGCCCGATCGTCAGCGCGCCATGTCCGCCCATGCTGTGCCCCGCGATGGACTGGCGCGACGGGTCGGCGGGAAATGCGCGCCCACCAGGGCAGGCAATTCTTCGGTGACATAGGTCCACATGCGATAATGGGCCGCAAAGGGCGGCTGCGTCGCATCGACATAGAAACCCGCGCCAAGGCCGAAATCATAAGCGCCCTGCGGATCGTCCGCCACGCCTTCGCCCCTGGGGCTGGTGTCGGGCGCGACGAAGATCAGGCCGAGTTCGGCGCAGGCGCGGCGATACTCCCCTTTTCCGTCACATTGGCATGAGTGCAGGTCAGGCCGGACAGATACCAGACGACCGGCAGCCGCGCGCCTTCCGCATGCGGCGGCACGAAGACGGAAAATGTCATGTCCGTCCCCGTCGCCGACGATGCGCGACGGTAAACGCCCTGCACGCCGCCATGGGCATGGCTGGTCGAAAGCGTTTCCATGGCTGGCCGGGTCAAGCCGTCATGCGATGCATGGCGCAAAGCTTGTTGCCATAAGGATCGCGAAGATAGGCAAGATACATATGGCCGAACCCGCTTGCCCGAATGCCCGGAGGGTCCTCGACCGACTTGCCGCCATTGGCGATCCCCGCCGCATGCCATGCATCGACCTTTCGGGCAGATCGCAGGTGAAGCCGATGGTGCCGCCATTGGCGTGCGACGCCTGCTGGCCGTCGATGGGACGGATGATAAGGAACGCCCTTATCGGACGGATAGGCGTAGCGATCCTCGCTCACCGCCATGGCCGGGCCATAGCCAGCGACCCCAGCACGGCATCATAGAAGGCCTTCCGTCTTCCAGATCATCGGCGCCGACGGTCATGCCTCATTGGTGCTCCCTCTCCTCAATAAACGACGACGGACCGGATGCTTTCCCCCGCATGCATCGGGTCGAAGCCCTGGTTGATCTCTTCGGAGCTGAGCACATGGGTGATCATCGGATCGATCTCGATCTTGCCGTTCATATACCAATCCACGATTTTCGGCGTCGGTTCGCGCCTTCAGCGCGCCAAGGCGCTGCCTTTCCAGACGCGCCCCGTCACAAGCTGGAAGGGCCGCGTGCAGTTCCTTGCCCGCTTCGGCGACCCCGATGATGCTTTCGCCCCAGCCGCGATGGCACGCTTCCAATGCGGTCCATGACGCCGGTATTGCCCGTGCAATCGAACGTATAGTCCGCGCCGCCATCGGTCAGTTCGACCAGATGCTGGACGATGTCTCCCTCTATCTTCGCCGGGTTGACGAAATGGGTCATGCCGAAACGGCGTCCCCATTCTTCACTTGCGTGCATTGATGTCACGCCGACGATCATGTCGCGCCCACCAGCTTGGCGCCCTGAATGACGATGAGGCCGATGCCGCCCGGGCCAAAGACGATGACGTTGGAACCGGGCGTGACCTTCGCGGTCTTGACCACCGCACCCACGCCCGTCGTCACGCCGCAGCCGATATAGCAGCTCTTGTCGAAGGCGCGTCCTCCCGGATCTTCGCCACGGCGATTTCCGGCAGCACCGTGAGGTGGAAAAGGTGGAACAGCCCATATAGTGGAAGATCGGCTGCCCCTTGTAGGAAAAGCGCGTCGTGCCGTCCGCATCAGCCCCTTGCCCTGCGTGGCGCGGATGGCGGTGCACGGGTTGGTCTTTCCCGACAGGCAGCTTTTGCACTGGCGGCATTCGGGGTGTAGAGCGGAATGACATGATCGCCCGGCTTCTGAGTCACGCCGCACAGATTTCGCGCACGATCCCGGCGCCTTCATGCCCCAGGATCGAAGGAAAGATGCCCTCGCTGTCCAATCCATCCAGCGTATAGGCGTCCGTATGGCAAATGCCGGTCGCCATGATTTCGACCAGAACCTCGCCCGCCTTGGGGCGCCAGATCGACCTCCACGATTTCGGGGGCCTTTTCGCCTCGAATGCGACAGCGGCTCTGGTCTTCATGCGTAAACTCCTAACCCATATTCCGGGGCTATCTTTAGGACAAGAGTCAGCGGATGGAACCCCGCGCCAGTGTCTCGACAAAGAGGCTCAGGCGTCGCTTGGCTTCGGAACCGGCCTTGGGCGCACCCGCAACGGTCGCGCAGATATTGGGCCAGAACGACCGCATGATTGCACCGCTCATCATGCGCGGCATAGAAACGGGGTCACGTCCCCTTGGCCGCCCTATCGCACAGCAGCGCGACGGCATCGGGATTATCATCCAGTTCACGCCGGTATCGGTCGCGAAACGCATCGAATTTCGCGGGGTCATGACCGAACCATTTCCGCAGCGCGGGGGACGGCGCAATCTCCCGCACCACAGGGTCAGGTCCGCCGCTTCCTTCGTGACGCCGCGCGGCCAGAGGCGGTCGACCAATATCCTCTGGCCGTCCGCCTGCGCGGCGCTCGTAAATTCTCCTGATGCCGATCTGCCCATGAGGTCTAAAGCCTAAGCGAGGTTGAACGGCGTGAACATGCCTCCGATGGCGATGCCGAACACCATCAGCATGACGCCCGCGATCCGCAGCATATAGGTCAGCGGATCGCCGCCTCTTCTTCCGCCGCGACGGATTTCGCAGGCGTCCGCGACCTGCCGATGATGCGGCGCGCCGCATCCTGCCTGAACGCCATGGTGAAACCGGCAATGGCCAGAACAAGACCGAAGAGGTCGATGATCCATACATTCCGGGCAAGTCGCTCCTCCTCGTTACAGGCGTCGGGCCGATCTGCGCCCTCTTCAGGATAAAACAAACGACTATTATCATCCAGGGGCAATATTCTTGCGCTCATGGCTCACGCTGGCTGGCCCAGAAGCCTGCAGCAGCACCGGCCGCAGCCTGCCGCTTCCTCGCGATGGATCGCGGTCAACGCCGCCAGCATAGCATAAGCGCCCGGCGTCAGGCGCCTGAATAGACCCGGCGGCGATCCGCCGCCGCGCGCCTCACGCACAACCGGCCCCAGCGCCACCAGACGGTCGACAAGCCCCGTCGCGCTGGCCAGAGGCTTCGGCAGGATCAGCCGCTCCGCCACATATCCGACCGTCGCCTGTTCCGGCGTCGCGGCCCGGATCGCCAGCAACGCCTGATGCTGCTGCAGCGTCAGCCGGCCTGGGCGGCCTGACCTTCGCTGAACGTGGAACCGGCGGATCGCATGGCGAAACGCCGCCAGCGCCGATAATCCGCATCGGTCAGTTCCTTCTCCTGCGTCACCGATCTCATCATTGTGTTATATCGCATTACGATATAATTGGCGCGCCTCAACCTTGCTAGAGAGCGCCATTCCGCATGTCCCTTACGCCGCGCGCGCCGCGAAACACATCAACTGGCCGATCATGGCGTGGATCGCCGCATGCCATCCTCGCGCTGATGGCCGTTATCGTCGGCACGGGAGGCGCGATGAGCGCGTGGATATTGGTCAAGCTCATCGCCATCGCCACCAACCTCTTCTGGTTCGGCGCCTGTCCGCCGACAGCGTGGCGATCACCGAGGCCTCGGTCGGCTTCCTGGTGGTGCTGATCCCCATCGTCGGCAGCCTGATCGTCGGG
>JAJGBQ010000015.1:0-23441 GCA_022457065.1 Curvularia sp. ZM96 | reverse complement strand
GCCCACTCAGCGCCGAGGACGCCATGCTGCAGAGCATGGCCGATGCCAGCCCCAGCAAGTGGCACCTGGCCTTACACCACCTGGTTCTTCGAACGCTTCGTGCTGGCCGGCTTCCCGGCTGCGCCTGTACCATGACCCTGCATGGGACTACCTGTTCAACAGCTACTACAAGAGTATCGGCCCCGCCCATGCCTCGGCCGCAGCGCGGCCTCCTCTCACGGCTCCTCGCTCCAGCAGGTGCATGACTATCGCCAGCAGGTCGATGCACAGGTGCAGTCGCGGCTATCGGCAGGTGACCTGGACCCACACGCGCTGCACAACCTGCAGCTGGCCTGCAGCACGAACAACAGCATCAGGAGTTGTTGTTGACCGACATCAAGCACGCGTTCTGGTGCAATCCGCTGCAGCCGGCCTACCGCGAGGACCTGCCCACCTCCTGGCGCTGCCAGTGCAGGGCTGGATCAATCACCGAGCGCATCGTTACCGTCGGCGCTGCATCCTGGCCGCAGCACGCTGCGTTTGCCTCACGACAACGAATCGCCGCCGCACCGTGCTGCTGGCACATGCTCTGGCCGAACGTCCCGTCAGCAATGCCGAGTACCGTTTTATCGATGCCGGCGGCTACCGCGAACCGCGCTGGTGGCTCAGTGAAGGCTGGGCGTTGCGTGAAGCCGAGGACTGGCAGCACCCGCTGTACTGGATGACACCCTGCAGCGCGAATACACCCTGGGGCGGTTGGCGCGAGCTGGATCCGCACGCGCCGGTCTGCCATCTCAGCTACTTCGAGGCCGATGCCTGTGCTCGCTGGGCCGGGGCACGCCTGCCCAGCGAGTTCGAGTGGAGGCCGCCGCCGCGTCTCAGGCGGTGCGGGGCCACTTTGCCGATGACGATCACCTGCACCCGCAGGCGGGGCAGGGCAGTGGCCCGCGCCAGCTGTTCGGTGATGTTCGGGAGTGGACTCACAGCGCGTATGGTGCCTATCCCGGCTACCGCCCTTTCGCGGGCAACCTCGGTGAGTACAACGGCAAGTTCATGTGCGGCCAATGGGTGCTGCGCGGCGGCAGCTGCGTCACGCCACGGGGCCATGCGCGCGCCAGCTATCGCAATTTCTTCCATGCCGCCGGCGCGCTGGCAGTTCTCCGACTGCGCCTGGCCAGGACCTCACATGAGCACCGTGCACGACGCGCTGCAGGCGTTGACCGACCTCACCCCCGGCCGCCAGCAGATCCTCACCGACGTGGTGGCCGGGTTGTCGCGCACACCGCGCCAGCTGCCATCCAAGTATTTCTACGATGCACGCGGCTCACGCCTGTTCGAGCAGATCACGCAGACCTGCGAGTACTACCCCCACGCGTACCGAGCTGGCGCTGCTGGCGCGGGTGCTGCCGGACATCGCCCGCAGCGTCGGTCCTCATGTTCATGTGGTGGAGCTGGGCAGCGGCAGTGGCCGCAAGACTGCGCTGCTGCTGGCGGCACTGCAGGACCCCGTGGCCTCACACCCCCATCGAGATCTCGCGCGCCGCGCTGCTGTCCAGCATCGACCATCTGGCCCCGGCGCTGCCGGACGTCGAGATGCTGCCGGTCTGTGCCGACTTCACCGCGCGGTCGCCGTCCCGGCACCGGAACGCGAGCCTGCGCGGCGCCTGTTGTTCTTCCCGGCTCCACGTTGGGCAATTTCGTCGAAGGATGCCGTCGCACTGCTGCGCGCGATGCGCGCCAGACCATGGGCCGCGATGGCCTGGCCCTGGTCGGCATCGATCTGCACAAGGGGCGGCATTGATCGAAGCTGCCCACAACGATGTGCAGGGCATCACTGCTGCATTCACCCTCACCTGCTGGCGCGCCTGAACCGCGAGATCGGCAGCGACTTCGATCTGGACGGCTTCCGCCACCGCGCCCGCTACAGCATTGCGCGGCTGCGCATCGAAACCGATCTGGTCAGCCAGCGCGCACAGGACGTCCGTCTGGATGGCCGCACCTTCCACTTCCAGGCCGACGAGCCGATCCGCGTCGAATACAGCCACAAGTACACCGACGACAGCTTCGAAGCGTTGCTGCTGCCAGCGGCCTCGCAGGTCGTGCGGCGCTGGATGCTGAAAGCCCGGCTATGGCCTGCGCCTGCTTCGCGCCCTTTAGCCGCCGCCAGCCCGCGCGCTTCAGGTTCGCCTACGCTGCGCCTAAGATGGCCCGCAACGGCAACACGGAGGACGCCATGCCCATTCTGACCACGCTCGGCCTGGCGGCCGTGCTCGCCGCGGCACCCGCTTCGACAGCAGCGCCTGCGGCCAGCAGCGATGCCGCTTTCAGCCGCCGCCTGGCCGTCCTGCAATCGACAGCCGCCAGCCAGGCATCAGTGCCGACCGCTTCAATGGGATTATCGCCGGGCTCACCCCGATTCCAGCGTGCTCGGCCTGCTCGACGCGCAGCCGGAATTCACCACGCCGATCTGGACTACCTGGCCGCGTTGGTCGATCGCCAGCGCGTGGACGATGGGCGCGCCCTGCTGCAGCAGCACCGCGACCTGCTCGATCGCGTGTCGGCGCAGTACGGCGTCGATCCGGCCACCATCGTCGCGGTCTGGGGCGTGGAGAGCGACTACGGCCGCGTGTTCGGCAAGCGCCCGCTGCTGCAGTCATTGGCTACGCTGTTCCGTGCCGGCCGCCGCCAGCCCTTCTCCGCGTGAGCTGCTGGCCCTGCTCAAGTTGATCGACCGCGGCGACCTGCAGGCGCAGGGGCTTACCGGTTCCTGGGCCGGTGCCTCGGGCACACGCAGTTCATGCCCAGCACCTATGCACGCATCGCCGTGGATGGTGATGGCGATGGCCGCCGCGACCTGGTCGGCAGCATTCCCGATGCACTGGCCTCCACCGCCAACTACCGGCGCCGGCTGGCGCAGCGGCGAGCCGTGGGGTATGGAAGTGCGGATCCCGGCGGGTTTCAATGCCGGCCAGGCGGGGCGTACCCAACGTCGGCCCTGGCTGACTGGCGCGCGCAGGGCGTGACCGCGCTGGATGGGAGCGTGCTGGCCCCGGCCAATCTCCCGGCCGATGCGCGTGCCGCCCTGCTGTTGCCGGCCGGCAGCAAGGGCCGGCGCTGCTGGTGTTCCGCAACTACGACGCGATCTACAGCTACAACGCCGCCGAAAGCTACGCGCTGGCGATCGCCACGCTGGCCGACCAGCTGCGTGGCGGTACCGGGCTGGCCACCGCCTGGCCGACCGACGATCCGCATCGGCCGTGATGAGCGCCGCCAGCTGCAGACGCTGCTGCTGGCCCGCGGCCACGATATCGGCACCGCCGACGGCATGATCGGTACGGCCACGCGTCGCGCTATCCAGGTCGAGCAGCGCGTTCGGGCTGGGCCAACGCAGATGGGCGCGCGGACAGCGTATCCTTCGCACTCCGCAGAACGCGCCGCGCACCGCACCGGTGCCCACGCGTTTCATGCTTCCCAGCAACTACAGTGCCGTGCAATCGCCGGCCATACGGAGTCGATCCCACGTGCAGCAGATCCAGGGTGTACGCAGCGGGCAGTACCAGGGCTCGATGCCTGGCTGGTGGAAACCGGCGACGCCAGCGCGGCCATCAGTGTGTTTGGCGGCCAGCTGCTTTCCTTCGTGCCCAAGGGCCAGCCGGATCTGATGTGGCTGTCCCCGGCGCGCCGAACTGCCCACGCCGATCCGCGGAGGCAGCCCTGTCTGCTGGCCGTACTTCGGCCGCCAAGGCCAGGGCAACGACGTGCCCGCCCACGGTTTCGTCTACCGTGCCGTGGAACTGCAACAGGCCCGTCGCTTGACGACGGCAGCATCGAGCTCACGCTGGCACCCCCGGTGCTGCAGAGCCTGACCTGCGATTGAGGATGACTGTGCGTGTAGGCCGCCAGTTGACCAGCGACTGATCACCGAGAACGTCGGCAGTTCCCCTGCCAGCATCACCCAGGCGCTGCACAACTATTTCCGCGTGGGTGACGCCAGCGCGGTGGATGTGGACGGCGGACGGACTGGACTATCTGGACAAGTTCGAGAACCTGCGACGCCGCGTCGGCAGCAGGGCGCTGGACGTTGCGCGATCCCTCGTGATCCCGGGCGCAGCGACCGCATCTACACGCAGGCCAAGGGTCACTATGTCCTGCGTGATCCGGTGCTGAAACGCCGCATCAACATCCGTACGGAAGGAAGCCGCTCGCTGGTGGCGTGGAATCCCGGTGCCGAGGCTGCAGCGAAGATGGCAGATGTGGGTGAGGGCTGGCGCGACTACGTCTGCCTGGAAGCGGCCAACGCCGGACCCGACGTGGTGACCCTGCCGCCGGGTGGCAGCCATGTGCTGTCACAGACATTGTCCGCGGCACCGTGGACACCGGTAACCCGGTAACGAATCAACGCAGCAAGGATGTTTTCATGCAGGACGCACAGTGGTGGTACGCCAACAGCAGGCAGAGCGAAGGACCGGTGGACCTGGCCGCCCTGCGTCGCCTGCAGCAGGATGGCACGGTGACGGCACGCACGCTGCTGTGGCGCGAGGCATGCCCTCGTGGCGCCCCTTGGCGGAGCTGAACAGGATTCAACGCCCATCGAGATGGCGCCGTTCCGGATATCGACACAGCCCCACCGGTTGAGGTCGTTGCGCCAAGTGTCGGCGATCCGTCCGATCCGTATCGAGCCCCGCCGCTGCACCGGATACGGCTGCCGCCGCGGGGCTGGAGGGCGATGGCCTTGTACGCCAGCGTGGTCGGCGGCAACTTCCCGATCTATCGCCAGCGCTGGCGGCTGGATCAGGGCATTGCCACCGCCAGTGGAACCTGGCACTGGCCGGCCTTCCTGCTCGGCCCGATCTGGATGATGTACCGCAGGATGTACCGCCTGGCGGCAATGTGGGTCGGCCTGCTGCTGCTGATCAGCGTGGTGGAGACCTTGCTGGATGTGCCCGAAGGCGTCGCTGGTCATCACCATCGCGCTCAGCGTCACCACCGGCACCTTTGGCAACACCTGGTACCTGGCACACCGCCAACGCCTGATCGCCCAAGCCTGTGCCGTCAGCGGCGGCGATGACGCACGGCTGCGCAGCGAGCTGACCGCACGCGGCGGCACCAGCGTGGTCGCCACACTGGCCGCCATCGTCATCTCGGTGGTGTTGAGCACCGTCGGCGCCGCACTGGCGGGGTAGGACAGGTCAGCGGCCCTGACGGGGCCGCACCAGCAGGCACAGCACCGGCCACCAGGCCCCAGAACGCCGAGCCGATGCCGGCCAGTGAAACGCCCGAGGCGGTGACCAGGAAGGTGACCAGTGCCGCCTCGCGGTCCGCTCCACCGCCAGCGCACTGGCCAGGCTGTTGGCGATGGTGCCGAACAGCGCAATACCGGCCACGCAGGCCACCAGCTCCTTCGGGAACGCAGCGAACAGCGCGGCCACGGTGGCACCGAATAGTCCGATGACGATGTAGAAGGCACCCGCCGCCATGGCGGCGGTATAGCGTCGTGCCGGGTCCTCATGCGCATCGCGACCCATGCAGATCGCCGCGGTGATTGCCGCCGTTCAGCGCGTACGCCCCGAATGGTGCCAGCAGCGTATTGACCACACCGATCCAGCCGATCAGCGGCGACACCGGTGCGTCGTAGCCGGAGGCCCGCATCACCGCCACGCCCGGAATGTTCTGCGAGGCCATGGTGACCACGAACAGGGGCAGGGCGATGCCGGCCACCGCCGTCCAGGACAAGGATGGGTCACCCATTGCGGTACCGCCAGTTGCAGCTGTACCTGCTGTGCGCAGCAGGCCACGGCTGGCCGCGACCGCGATGCCGACCAGCAGGGTGGCGATGACCGCATAGCGCGGGAACAGGCGGCGTCCGGCCAGCCAGGTGGCAAACATCGCCAGCGCCAGCACCAGCTGGGTGTTCATGGCCACGAACACGTCTCAGCAGACCGAAGCGCAGCAGGACGCCGGCCAGCATGCCGGCGGCCAGCGCCATCGGCACCCGCTGCATCAATCGGGCGAAGATGCCGGAGAAGCTCGCCAGCATGCCCAGCACCGCGGCGAGCAGGAATGCACCGGTGGCTTCAGCGAGCGAGGCGCCACCGGCACCGACCACCAGCATTGCCGCGCCCGGTGTCGACCACGCGGTCACCACCGGCACGCGATAGCGCAGCGACAGCCCGATGCAGGTGACACCCATGCCCAGTCCCAGTGCCCACATCCATGAGGCGATCTGTGCCTGGCTGTTGCACCGACGGCTTGCAGCCTGGAACACGATGACGGCCGAATCGGCGAAGCCAACCAGCACAGTAATGAAGCCGGCAACGAGGGCCGGTACTGAAAGGTCGCGCCACCATGCTTGCCGCACCTGCATGTTCATTGCCGTCCCTCCTGTGTGCATCCATGCATTGATATGGTTGCGGCGTTGACCGCGCAACGCGCGGGCAACGCCGCAGCGATCTTCGAGCGTACGCCATACCTGATGTCGCGGTGCTTCTGTCATCACCATGCAAAAAGCGCTTGACGAAATCTGCAGGATCTCTAGAATTCCGCCCTTGCTGCAGCGCACCGCTTCGGAAACGGCACGCAAACAGCAACGCCACCACCGACGAACGAGATGATCGAACGAAGGTGTTGACGGACCTCGAAAAAGTCCGGCATAATAGGCGGCTCGCAACGACGAAAGACCATCGGGTCCAACGACGAAGCAGCATCGGCAACAACGTCCACCCGGTGAGACGGCCTTGAAAAAAGGTGTTGACGAAACGGAAAAGCCGATTATGATGGGCGGCTCGCTACGAAGGAAACTTCGCAGCATACGGGAACGGCGCTGAGGCCACTTCCCGATCTTGAAAGTATGCGCAGGTATCTTGTGAAGGCGCCTGCAGGAAGGATGATTGTCCATCTTGCAGACGTTTGATCAGCAACTATTAATTGTTTTAAAGCAAGCGATACGTTGCCAGAATCAATCATCTGGTGCAGCTTTAAATTTTGATCTTCGGATCATGTCGTTTTAAGTGAAGAGTTTGATCCTGGCTCAGAGTGAACGCTGGCGGTAGGCCTAACACATGCAAGTCGAACGGCAGCACAGGAGAGCTTGCTCTCGGGTGGCGAGTGGCGGACGGGTGAGGAATACATCGGAATCTACTCTGTCGTGGGGATAACGTAGGAAACTTACGCTAATACCGCATACGACCTATGCGGGTGAGCAGGGACCTTCGGGCCTTGCGCGATTGAATGAGCCGATGTCGGATTAGCTAGTTGGCGTGGGTAAAGGCCCAACAAGGCGACGATCCGTAGCTGGTCTGAGAGGATGATCAGCCACACTGAACTGAGACACGGTCCAGACTCCTACGGGAGGCAGCAGTGGGGAATATTGGACAATGGGCGCAAGCCTGATCCAGCCATACCGCGTGGGTGAAGAAGGCCTTCGGGTTGTAAAGCCCTTTTGTTGGGAAAGAAATCCAGCTGGCTAATACCCGGTTGGGATGACGGTACCCAAAGAATAAGCACCGGCTAACTTCGTGCCAGCAGCCGCGGTAACAGGGGTGCAAGCGTTACTCGGAATTACTGGGCGTAAAGCGTGCGTAGTGGTCGTTTAAGTCCGTGTGAAAGCCCTGGGCTCAACCTGGGAACTGCAGTGGATACTGGGCGACTAGAGTGTGGTAGAGGGTAGCGGAATTCCTGGTGTGTATATGAATGCGAGATCAGGAGGAACATCCATGGCGAAGGCAGCTACCCGGACCAACACTGACACCGAGGCACGAAAGCGTGGGAGCAAACAGGATTAGATACCCTGGTAGTCCACGCCTCAAACGATGCGAACTGGATGTTGGGTGCAATTTGGCACGCAGTATCGAAGCTAACGCGTTAAGTTCGCCGCCTGGGAGTACGGTCGCAAGACTGAAACCTGCCGAATTGACGGGGGCCGCACAAGCGGTGTGGAGCATGTGGTTTAATTCGATGCAACGCGAAGAACCTTACCTGGCCTTGACATGTCGAGAACTTTCCAGAGATGGATTGGTGCCTTCGGGAACTCGAACACAGGTGCTGCATGGCTGTCGTCAGCTCGTGTCGTGAGATGTTGGGTTAAGTCCCGCAACGAGCGCAACCTTGTCCTTAGTTGCCAGCACGTAATGGTGGGAACTCATGAGACTCGCCGGTGACAAACCGGAGGAAGGTGGGGATGACGTCAAGTCACATGGCCTTACGGCCAGGGCTACACACGTACCACAATGGTAGGGACAGAGGGCTGCAAGCCGGCGACGGTAAGCCAATCCCAGAAACCCTATCTCAGTCCGGATTGAGTCTGCAACCGACTCCATGAAGTCGGAATCCTGGTAATCGCAGATCAGCATTGCTGCGGTGAATACGTTCCCGGGCCTTGTACACACCGCCCGTCACACCATGGGAGTTTGTTGCACCAGAAGCAGGTAGCTTAACCTTCGGAGGGCGCTTGCCACGGTGTGGCCGATGACTGGGGTGAAGTCGTAACAAGGTAGCCGTATCGGAAGGTGCGGCTGGATCACCTCCTTTGAGCAAAGACAGCATCGTCCTGTCGGGCGTCTTCACAAAGTACCTGCATTCAGAGAATCATGTCGGCCAGGCCGATGAGAGTCCCTTTGGGGCCTTAGCTCAGCTGGGAGAGCACCTGCTTTGCAAGCAGGGGTCGTCAGTTCGATCCCGACAGGCTCCACCATGTTCGAGCATGTTCCGGAAAGTATTTCCGGGTCTGTAGCTCAGGTGGTTAGAGCGTACCCGATAAGGGTGAGGTCGGTAGTTCGAGTCTACCCAGACCCACCATTCTCTGAATGACGCATACAATCGATCTTTATACGCATCAGCACTGTGGCTGGTACGTGTTCTTTTAAAACTTGTGACGTAGCGAGCGTTTGAGATGTTCTATCAGACGTGTGAGGGTTAAGGCGAGAGACATAAGTCTCTTTATTGATTGAGTCGTTATATTCGTATCCGGGCTTTGTACCCAGGTCATATGTAACCCAAGGCAACTTGCGGTTACATGGTCAGCGAATAAGCGCACACGGTGGATGCCTTGGCGGTCAGAGGCGATGAAGGACGTGGCAGCCTGCGAAAAGTATCGGGGAGCTGGCAAGCTTTGATCCGGTAATGTCCGAATGGGAAACCCACCCGCTTGCGGGTATCCTGCAGTGAATACATAGCTGCTGGAAGCGAACCTGGTGAACTGAAATATCTAAGTAACCAGAGGAAAGAAATCAACCGAGATTCCGTAAGTAGCGACGAGCGAACGCGGACTAGCCCTTAAGCTGATTTGGTTCTAGGAAAACGCCTGGAAAGAGCGGCCATAGAAGGTGATAGCCCTGTATCTGAAAGGGCCATTTCAGTGAAGACGAGTAGGGCGGGGCACGTGAAACCCTGTTCTGAACATGGGGGGACCATCCTCCAGGCTAAATACTACTGACCGACCGATAGTGAACCAGTACGTGAGGGAAAGGCGAAAAGAACCCCGGAGAGGGAGTGAAATAGAACCCGAAACCGTGTGCGTACAAGCAGTAGGAGCTCCGCAAGGAGTGACTGCGTACCTTTTGTATAATGGGTCAGCGACTTACTGTTCGTGGCAAGCTTAACTGCAGGGAGGCGAAGGGAAACCGAGTCTGATAAGGGCGCATAGTCGCGGGCAGTAGACCCGAAACCGGGTGATCTAGTCATGCCCAGGGTGAAGGTGCGGTAACACGCACTGGAGGCCCTGAACCCACTCCCGTTGCAAAGGTAGGGGATGAGGTGTGATTAGGAGTGAAAAGCTAATCGAACCCGGAGATAGCTGGTTCTCCTCGAAAGCTATTTAGGTAGCGCCTCATATGTATCCTCTCGGGGTAGAGCACTGTTATGGCTAGGGGTCATCGCGACTTACCAAACCATTGCAAACCCGAATACCGAGACGGACTGTATGGGAGAGACACGGCGGGTGCTAACGTCCGTCGTGAAAAGGGAAACAACTCCAGACCCACAGCTAAGGTCCAAATTTTGTGCTAAGTGGAAAACCATGTGGAAAGGCACAGACAGCCAGGAGGTTGGCATGAAGCAGCCACCCTTTAAAGAAAGCGTAATAGCTCACTGGTCGAGTCGGTCTGCGGGGAAGATTTAACGGGGCTAAGCACAGAACCGAAGCTTGGGGTGCATAACTTTGTTATGCGCGGTGAGGAGGCGTTCCGTAAGCCGTTGAAGGTGGATTGAGAAGTCTGCTGGAGGTATCGGAAGTGCGAATGCTGACATGAGTAACGATAATGCGGGTGAAAACCGCACGCCGAAAGCCCAAGGTTTCCTTGCGCAACGTTAATCGGCGCAGGGTGAGTCGGCTCCCTAAGGCGAGGACGAAAGTCGTAGTCGATGGGAAGCAGGTTTATTCCTGCACCTCGCGTAAGTGCGATGGAGGGACGGAGAAGGTTAGGTGTACCAGGCGTTGGTTGTCCTGGGGAAAGGCGGTAGGTTTGGATCTTTGGCAAATCCGGGATCCTCTAAGACCGAGCACCGAGACGAGCTTTATGGCGAAGTCACCGATACCACGCTTCCAGGAAAAGCTCCCAAGCTTCAGCTACGCAGACCGTACCGTAAACCGACACAGGTGGGTAGGATGAGAATTCTCAGGCGCTTGAGAGAACTCGGGTGAAGGAACTAGGCAACATGGCACCGTAACTTCGGGAGAAGGTGCACCCTTTTTGGTGGCTCGTGCGAGCTATAGCTGAAGAGGGTCGCAGTAACCAGGCCGCTGCGACTGTTTATCAAAACACAGCACTCTGCAAACACGAAAGTGGACGTATAGGGTGTGACGCCTGCCCGGTGCTGGAAGGTTAATTGATGGGGTCAGCCGCAAGGCGAAGCTCTTGATCAGAAGCCCCAGTAAACGGCGGCCGTAACTATAACGGTCCCAAGGTAGCGAAATTCCTTGTCGGGTAAGTTCCGACCTGCACGAATGGCGTAACGACAGCGGCGCTGTCTCCACCCGGAGACTCAGTGAAATTGAAATCGCTGCGGTGAAGATGCAGCGTTCCCGTGGCAAGACGGAAAGACCCCGTGAACCTTTACTATAGCTTTACACTGAACGTTGAGTTCGTCTGTGTAGGATAGGTGGAGGCTATGAAACCATGGCGCTAGCTGTGGCGGAGCCATCCTGAATACCACCCTGTCGTGCTTGACGTCTTAACCTGGGCCCATTATCTGGGTCGGGGACCGTATGGTGGGTAGTTTGATCAGCGGCAGGTCCTAAAAGAGAAAATTTGAGAGCTCGAAGGTACGCCCAGCGGTTGGACATCGCGCACTGTGTGCAAAGGCATAAGCGTGCTTGACTGCAAGATCGACGGATCAAGCAGGTAGGAAACTAGGACTTAGTGATCCGGTGGTTCTGTATGGAAGGGCCATCGCTCAACGGATAAAAGGTACTCCGGGGATAACAGGCTGATACCGCCCAAGAGTTCATATCGACGGCGGTGTTTGGCACCCTCGATGTCGGCTCATCACATCCTGGGGCTGTAGTCGGTCCCAAGGGCATGGCTGTTCGCCATTTAAGTGGTACGCGAGCTGGGTTCAGAACGTCGTAGACAGTTCGGTCCCTATCGCCATGGGCGTTGGAGATTTGAGAGGGCTGCTCCTAGGTACGAGAGGACCGGAGTGGACGAACCTCTGGTGTTCCGGTTGTCACGCCAGTGGCATTGCCGGGCAGCTATGTTCGGAAGCGATAACCGCTGAAAGCATCTAAGCGGGAAGCGCGCCCTCAAGATGAGATCTCCGGGGCACAAGCCCCTGAAGGAACCATGTAGACTACGTGGTTGATAGGTCAGGTGTGTAAGTACAGCAATGTATTGAGCTAACTGATACTAATGATCCGAGAGGCTTGACCATATAACCTCAAGTTGCTCTTGGCTTTACGACAACGTCGTAAGAGCATCCAGGTGCACGCTACGTCACAAGAACTACGAGAGGCAGGCGCCTTATCCAGCTGTATCGGATGGCGACGCTCCAACCGCCTCCCTGGTGAAATTAGCGCTGTGAACCACCCGATCCCATCCCGAACTCGGAAGTGAAACGCAGCTGCGCGATGGTAGTGTGGCTCAAGCCATGCGAGAGTAGGTCATCGCCAGGGTTTACACCCGAGAACCTCGCCGCATGCGCAGCGGGGTTTTCCTTTTGCAGGCACGCGGTTTCGACCTGGACTTGCAGGCAACAACTTCACGAAGAGCTTCAAGTTCCTCAAACAAGTTGTTGACAAAGCTGAAAGGCTGCCATAATAGGCGGCTCGCAACGACGAAAGACCCTCGGGTCCAACGACGAAGCAGCATCGGCAACAACGTCCACCCGGTGAGACGGCCTTGAAAAAGGTGTTGACGAAGCAGAAAAGCCGGCTAATAGCGGCTCGCTGCTACGAAGGAAACTTCGCAGCACACGGGAGCGGCGCTGAGGCCACTTCCCAGGATCTTTGAAAGTATGCGCAGGTATCTTGTGAAGGCGCCTGCAGGAAGGGTGATTGTCCATCTTGCAGACGTTTGATCAAGCAACTAATTGTTTTAAAGCAAGATACGTTGCCAGAATCAATCATCTGCAGCTTTAAATTTTTGATCTTCGGATCATGTCGTTTTAAGTGAAGAGTTTGATCCTGGCTCAGAGTGGAACGCTGGCGGTGTAGGCCTAACACATGCAAGTCGAACGGCAGCACAGGAGAGCTTGCTCTCTGGGTGGCGAGTGGCGGACGGGTGAGGAATACATCGGAATCTACTCTCGTCGGGGATAACGTAGGAAACTTACGCTAATACGCATACGACCTACGGGTGAAAGCAGGGGACCTTCGGGCCTTGCGCGATTGAATGAGCCGATGTCGGATTAGCTAGTTGGCGGGGTAAAGGCCCACCAAGGCGACGATCCGTAGCTGGTCTGAGAGGATGATCAGCCACACTGGAACTGAGACACGGTCCAGACTCCCATGGGAGGCAGCAGTGGGGAATATTGGACAATGGGCGCAAGCCTGATCCAGCCATACCGCGTGGTGAAGAAGGCCTTCGGGTTGTAAAGCCCTTTTGTTGGAAAAGAAATCCAGCTAATACCCGGTTGGGATGACGGTACCCAAAGAATAAGCACCGCTAACCGTGCCAGCAGCCGCGGTAATACGAAGGGTGCAAGCGTTACTCGGAATTACTGGGCGTAAAGCGTGCGTAGGTGGTCGTTTAAGTCCGTTGTGAAAGCCCCCGGCTCAACCTGGGAACTGCAGTGGATACTGGACGACTAGAGTGTGGTAGAGGGTAGCGGAATTCCTGTGTAGCAGTGAAATGCGTAGAGATCAGAGAACATCCATGGCGAAGGCAGCTAACTGGACCAACACTGACACTGAGGCACGAAAGCGTGGGGAGCAAACAGGATTAGATACCCTGGTAGTCCACGCCCTGGAACGATGCGAACTGGATGTTGGGTGCAATTCTTGGCACGCATCGAAGCCAACGCGTTAAGTTCGCCGCCTGGGGAGTACGGTCGCAAGACTGAAACTCAAAGGAATTGACGGGGGCCCGCACAAGCGGTGGAGTATGTGGTTTAATTCGATGCAACGCGAAGAACCTTACCTGGCCTTGACATGTCGAGAACTTTCCAGAGATGGATTGCGCTTCGGAACTCGAACACAGGTGCTGCATGGCTGTCGCTCGTGTCGTGAGATGTTGGGTTAAGTCCCGCAACGAGCGCAACCCTTGTCCTTAGTTGCCAGCACGTAATGGTGGGAACTCTAAGGAGACCGCCGGTGACAAACCGGAGGGGAAGGTGGGGATGACGTCAAGTCATCATGGCCCTTACGGCCAGGGCTACACACGTACTACAATGGTAGGGACAGAGGGCTGCAAGCGAGACGTAAGCCAATCCAGAAACCCTATCTCAGTCCGGATTGGAGTCTGCAACTCGACCCTGGCGAAGTCGGAATCGCTAGTAATCGCGATCAGCATTGCTGCGGTGAATACGTTCCCGGGCCTTGTACACACCGCCCGTCACACCATGGGAGTTTGTTGCACCAGAAGCAGGTAGCTTAACCTTCGGAGGGCGCTTGCCACGGTGTGGCCGATGACTGGGGTGAAGTCGTAACAAGGTAGCCGTATCGGAAGGTGCGGCTGGATCACCTCCTTTTGAGCAAAGACAGCATCGTCCTGTCGGGCGTCTTCACAAAGTACCTGCATTCAGAGAATCATGTCGGCCAGGCCGATGTGAGAGTCCCTTTTGGGGCCTCTTAGCTCAGCTGGGAGAGCACCCTGCAAGCAGGGGGTCGTCGGTTCGATCCCGACAGGCTCCACCATGTTCGAGCATGTTCCGGAAAGTATTTCCGGGTCTGTAGCTCAGGTGGTTAGAGCGCACCCTGATAAGGGTGAGGTCGGTAGTTCGAGTCTACCCAGACCCACCATTCTCTGAATGACGCATACAATCGATCTTTATACGCATCAGCACTGTGGCTGGTACGTGTTCTTTAAAACTTGTGACGTAGCGAGCGTTTGAGATGTTCTATCAGACGTGTCGAGATACAAGGCGAGAGACATAAGTCTCTTTATTGATTGAGTCGTTATATTCGTATCCGGGCTTTGTACCCCCGGGTCATATGTAACCCAAGGCAACTTGCGGTTATATGGTCAAGCGAATAAGCATACGTGGATGCCTTGGCGGTCGAGGCGATGAAGGACGTGGCAGCCTGCGAAAGTATCGGGGAGCTGGCAACAAGCTTTGATCCGGTAATGTCCGAATGGGGAAACCCACCCGCTTGTGGGGTATCCTGCAGTGAATATATAGCTGCTGAAGCGAACCTGGTGAACTGAAATATCTAAGTAACCAGAGGAAAAGAAATCAACCGAGATTCCGTAAGTGACGAGCGAACGCGGACTAGCCCTTAAGCTGATTTGGTTCTAGGAAAACGCTCTGGAAAGAGCGCTCATGAAGGTGATAGCCCTGTATCTGAAAGGGCCATTTCAGTGAAGACGAGTAGGGCGGGGCACGTGAAACCTGTCTGAACATGGGGGACCATCCTCCAAGGCTAAATACTACTGACCGACCGATAGTGAACCAGCCGTGAGGAAGGCGAAAAGAACCCCGGAGAGGGAGGAAATAGAACCTGAAACCGTGTGCGTACAAGCAGTAGGAGCTCCGCAAGGAGTGACTGTACCTTTTGTATAATGGGTCAGCGACTTACTGTTCGTGGCAAGCTTAACCGTATAGGGGAGGCGAAGGGAAACCGAGTCTGATAAGGGCGCATAGTCGCGGGCAGTAGACCCGAAACCGGGTGATCTAGTCATGCCCAGGTGAAGGTGCGGTAACACGCACTGGAGGCCCGAACCCACTCCCGTTGCAAAGGTAGGGGATGAGGGTGATTAGGAGTGAAAGCTAATCGAACCCGGAGATAGCTGGTTCTCCTCGAAAGCTATTTAGGTAGCGCCTCATATGTATCCTCTCGGGGGTAGAGCACTGTTATGGCTAGGGGGTCATCGCGACTTACCAAACCATTGCAAACTCCGAATACCGAGACGGACTGTATGGGAGACACACGGCGGGTGCTAACGTCCGTCGTGAAAAGGGAAACAACCCAGACCCACAGCTAAGGTCCCAAATTTTGTGCTAAGTGGAAAACCATGTGGAAAGGCACAGACAGCCAGGAGGTTGGCTTAGAAGCAGCCACCCTTTAAAGAAAGCGTAATAGCTCACTGGTCGAGTCGGTCTGCGGGGAAGATTTAACGGGCCTAAGCACAGAACCGAAGCTTGGGGTGCATAACTTTGTTATGCGCGGTAGAGGAGCGTTCCGTAAGCCGTTGAAGGTGGATTGAGAAGTCTGCTGGAGGTATCGGAAGTGCGAATGCTGACATGAGTAACGATAATGCGGGTGAAAAACCCGCACGCCGAAAGCCCAAGGTTTCCTTGCGCAACGTTAATCGGCGCAGGGTGAGTCAGCCCCTAAGGCGAGGACGAAAGTCGTAGTCGATGGGAAGCAGGTTAATATTCCTGCACCTCGCGTGATGGAGGGACGGAGAAGGTTAGGTGTACCAGGCGTTGGTTGTCCTGGGGAAAGGCGGTAGGTTTGGATCTTTGGCAAATCCGGGATCCTCTAAGACCGAGCACCGAGACGAGCCTTTAGCGGCGAAGTCACTGATAACCACGCTTCCAGGAAAAGCTCCTAAGCTTCAGCTTACGCAGACCGTACCGTAAACCGACACAGGTGGGTAGGATGAGAATTCTCAGGCGCTTGAGAGAATCTGGTGAAGGAACTAGGCAACATGGCACCGTAACTTCGGAGAAGGTGCACCTTTTTGGTGGCTCGTGCGAGCTATAGCTGAAGAGGGTCGCAGTAATCAGGCCGCTGCGACTGTTTATCAAAACACAGCACTCTGCAAACACGAAAGTGGACGTATAGGGTGTGACGCCTGCCCGGTGCTGGAAGGTTAATTGATGGGGTCAGCCGCAAGGCGAAGCTTCGATCGAAGCCCCAGTAAACGGCGGCCGTAACTATAACGGTCCTAAGGTAGCGAAATTCCTTGTCGGGTAAGTTCCGACCTGCACGAATGGCGTAACGACAGCGGCGCTGTCTCCACCCGAGACTCAGTGAAATTGAAATCGCTGTGAAGATGCAGCGTTCCCGTAAAAGACGGAAAGACCCCGTGAACCTTTACTATAGCTTTACACTGAACGTTGAGTTCGTCTGTGTAGGATAGGTGGGAGGCTATGAAACCATGGCGCTAGCTGTGGCGGAGCCATCCTTGAAATACCACCCTGTCGTGCTTGACGTTCTAACCTGGGCTCATTATCTGGGTCGGGGACCGTGTATGGTGGGTAGTTTGACTGGGGCGGTCTCCTCTAAAGAGTAACGGAGGAGCTCGAAGGTACGCTCAGCGCGGTCGGACATCGCGCACTGTGTGCAAAGGCATAAGCGTGCTTGACTGCAAGATCGACGGATCAAGCAGGTAGGAAACTAGGACTTAGTGATCCGGTGGTTCTGTATGGGGCCATCGCTCAACGGATAAAAGGTACTCCGGGGATAACAGGCTGATACCGCCCAAGAGTTCATATCGACGGCGGTGTTTGGCACCTCGATGTCGGTCATCATCCTGGGGCTGTAGTCGGTCCCAAGGTATGGCTGTTCGCCATTTAAAGTGGTACGCGAGCTGGGTTCAGAACGTCGTGAGACAGTTCGGTCCCTATCTGCCATGGGCGTTGAGATTTGAGAGGGCTGCTCCTAGTACGAGAGGACCGAGTGGACGAACCTCTGGTGTTCCGGTTGTCACGCCAGTGGCATTGCCGGGTAGCTATGTTCGGAAGCGATAACCGCTGAAAGCATCTAAGCGGAAGCGCGTCAAGATGAGATCTCCGGGGCACAAGCCCCCAAGGAACCATGTAGACTACGTGGTTGATAGGTCAGTGTGTAAGTACAGCATGTATTGAGCTAACTGATACTAATGATCCGAGAGGCTTGACCATATAACCTCAGTTGCCTTTGGCTTACGACAACGTCAAGAGCATCCAGGTGCACGCTACGTCACAAGAACTACGAGAGGCAGGCGCCTTATCCAGCTGTATCGGATGGCGACGCTCCAACCGCCTCCCTGGTGAAATTAGCGCTGTGGAACCACCCGATCCATCCCGAACTCGAGAGTGAAACGCAGCTGCGCCGATGGTAGTGTGGCTCAAGCCATGCGAGAGAGTAGGTCATCGCCAGGGTTTACACAAAACCGCCGCTTGCGCAGCGGGGTTTTTCTGAGCGCAGGAAATACCGGGTAACGACGGCCACTGGCCGGCAGACGCGTTGATGGAACCGCCGCGAGCGGCGGCGCCAACCAAGGTTGGCGACTACCGATGGCAGAGGATCAGCGGTGGTAGATCCACGCCATGCGGATGCTCTCCGCGAGGAACCAGGCGCAACCAAGGTTGCCAACTAACCCACAGCAGGCCCGCGCCGCAATCGTTTGCCGAATAGGTCCACGCCGCGCGGATGCTCTCCGCGAGAAACCACGGCGCCAACCAGTGCGGCCGCTACCGGCGTGACCCATCACGCACAACACGCAAAAAAACGCGCCCGCGGGTTGCCTCATCGGGATCACCTGAAAACGGGATCAGGCGACCAGAGCCTCCTCAGCGTGCTTCCTGCTGGCGGAACACCGAGACCGCCTCAGTCAGCGTCCCCGCCTGCGACTGCAGCTCACGTGCGGCAGCGGTGCTTCTTCCACCAGCGCCGCGTTCTGCTGCGTGGCCCGATCCATCTGCACCACGGTCTGGTTGATCTGCTCGATACCGATGGACTGCTCCTTGCGACGCTGCGGAAATCTCGCGCATCAGGTGGCTGACATCCTCCACGCCGCCCACAATGCCCTGCATGCGTTGGCCGGCGTCGGCCACCAGCTGGGCACCTTCGCCCACCTGCCGGCCTGCTTCGTCGATCAGCTTCTGATCTCTGTGCGGCCGCCGCCGAACGCCAGCCAGCACGCGCACCTCGCTGGCCACCACGGCAAAGCCTCGGCCCTGCTCGCCGGCGCGTGCCGCTCCACCGCTGCGTTCAACGCCAGGATATTGGTCTGGAAGGCAATGCCGTCGATGACGCCGGTGATGTCGCCGATCCGCTTCGAGGCACCTTCGATGGCCTGCATGGTATCCACCACCCGCTGCATGGCCGTTGCCGTCACTGGCAGCGCTCTGCGTGGAGGCGGCCAACGCACTGGCCTCACGCGCATGGGCGGCGTTCTGGCGCACGGTGGCGGTGAGTTCCTCCATCGATGCTGCAGTCTCCGCAGGTGCGCGGCCTGGCGCTCACTGCGCTCGGACAATGCGCCGTTGCCGGCGGCACTCCGCTGGCGGCGGTACTGATCGACGCCGCACATTCCTGGATGCGACCGACCATGCGTGCCAACTGCCCGGCCGTGGCATTGGCATCGCGCTGGATCGCAGCGAAAGCGCCGTGATACTCGCCGTGCATGCGCCGATCCAGATCACCGTTGGCCAATGCCGAGAGCATCTGCCGCACTTCGTTGACGGTGCTGCCGAGCGTATCGAGCAGCTGGTTGATGCCACCGGTCAGGCCATCGAGGAAGCTGGTACCTTCAGTGGCCTGCAGGCGCTGGTCGAGGTCACCGCCGCTGCCGCTGCAACGATGCCGGCCACGGCGTTCTCCAGCGCGAGCTCATGGGTGCGGTCATGCCACTCCACGGCGAAGCCCGGGCGCATGCCCTGCGCGTCGAACACCGGGTGACCACCTGGGCGAAGTGCACCGGTCCGATCTGCACCTTGCCGTTGTGCGTGACCTGCAGGCCGTTGAGGATGGCGCGGATACGGTCCGGCTGGCATGGAAACGATGGATGCTGCCGACCAGGCGTTCGGCATCGAAATCGGGAAGGCTCTGCCGGCGTCGCCTGCTGGTTGCGCAGGGCTACCACCGAGCGGTTCGCTATAGCGGATCACGTGGTCGTTGTCAGCGATCATCATCGCGGTCCGCGAGGCATCCAGCGCCTGGCGGATCTGCGCGTTCTCGGCATGGGCCGCCGCCTCGCGTCCACGCTGTGCCTGCACGTGGCGTGCGGTGTCGGCCAGGGCGTGGGCGAGTGAACCCGGTGCATAGGCGCTGGTGTCGGCATGTGCACCAAGATCGGCACCGGTGGCGATGTCACGTGCCAGCGCGGCAAGCCGATGCGGGCCATGGCCAAGGGCCTCGGTCTGCTGCCGAAGGCGCAGTGCGACCTGGCCGAGGAACAAGGTCAGGCCCGCGAACATGCCGGCCTGCAGCAGCGTTGGCCACGCGGTAGCGCCCGCCTGCAGCGGTGCCAGCAGCGCGAGCGTGCCGACGCCACCGGCCAGCCACCGGAAGGCGATCGCGGTGGCCCAGCAGCACGCCCAGCAGGAGGGCAATCGGCAACGCCGGTGACAGGCCGGCGATCGCGCACAACACGGCCAGCTGCAGCGACAACAGCAATGCCAAGCCGTTGCGGGCGACGGCCCGGCCCGCCTGCGGTCCGCCGAACCACGCGGCTGGCAGCACGGCGACGGCCACCAACGCGGCGGCCTGCAGCTGCGGACCACGCAGGGCCAGCACCAGGCCAGCCAGGGCCAGGACCCGCGCTGCCGATCAGCAGGCGGTCAGCGCGGCGGGCGAGCTGCTGCAGATGCGGCAGTCGGGCGGTATCGGGGGGACGGGAGGATGCAACGGACATCGGCGACTCCTGGATCAGCAAACGACAACGGCCATGCCGCGGCGCACGCAGGAGCGTGACCAGGGCGCGAGCCGGAATTCGGGAATGCGACGCGATCAGCGACGCGGAGATGGACACCGTGACCACATCCTGTGGGTGGCGGTGCAATGGAGCGGGCATGCGGACTTCCTTGCAGAACCAGACACACGCCGCAGGCCCGACCGACCTGCGCTGCGGACGCAGGGGCCCGCAACTGATGTATCGGCCGCAGACGCGCAGAGTGAAGCGCGTCGGTGCCTGCGCTCAGCCGCCGTTGTCGTTGTTGAAGAAGTGCAGGATCACATCTGCGATCTGTTCCGGATCTTCCATGTGCAGGTGATGGTTGCCGGGAAACACCGCCAGACGGCCATTGCGCAGGTGCTGCAGGCGATCACTGCGCATCGGCTCGGGATAGTAGGACTGTGCCGGCGTGGCGTAGATCACCTGCGTCGGGCAGGCAATGGCCCGCAGCAGGTTGTCGATCTGGCCTTCGCTGAGGCGGATCGTGCGTGGGCAGCATCAGGCGCGGGTCGCTGCACCAGCGGTAGCCGCCTTCGACAGGCTCCACGCCGCGCTCGACCAGCAGCCGTGCACAGCGTTCGCTGAGCTGGTTGGTCATCCGCGCGCGGATCGGCGCGGCGAGGTCGGGAAACACGCGCAACTGCTTTCGCGCCAGCCCACGCGTGGCATTCATGCTCGCGCAGGCGGTTGGCGGTTTCTTCCTCGGGACCACGCAGGCCGCCGAGTGCTTCGATCGCCACCAGCCGTTCGACCCGATCACTGACCGAGGCGGTGAGGCTGGCGATGCCGGCGCCCATCGAATGGCCGAGCAGGTTGAAGCGGTCCCAGCCCAGTGCATCGGCGACATCGAGTACGTGGCAGATCGCGGCGGCCGTGGTGTAGCCGGCACCCGCCGGCAGAGCGCGCTGTGGCCGTGACCGGGCAGGTCGATCGCCACCAATTGCAGCGACGACAGATGCGGCGCCAGCGGCACGAAGCTGGCCGCGTTGTCGAGCCAGCCATGCAGGGCCAACACGCGCGGGCCGTCGCCGTGGTTGCGCAGGCCGGCGACGCGCGCGCCACCGACCTCCAGTTCAAACGGCTGCGACTCATGCCAGCGAGGCCACGGCCAACCGCGCCAGGGCGCGAGCGTGTTCCGGATCGGCGTTGAGGCACGGGATGTAGCGCATCGTCGCGCCGCGCTCGGCCAGCGTCTCGGTGAACCCCAGCGCCACTTCCTCCAGCGTTTCAAGGCAATCGGTGGCAGCCCGGGCAGACAACGTCGATCTGCTTCACGCCGGATTCGGCCAGCGCCCACAGGCTGGGTTCGGCATAGGGCTGCAGCCAGCGCTCGCGGCCAAACCGCGACTGGTAACCCATCTGCCACTCGTCCCTGCCCAGTTCCAACGCCTGGCGATGGCCTGCGCACCTGGCCTCGCAGCGCTGCGGATACGGATCGCCTGCATCGGCCAGGCGCTGCGGGATGCCGTGGAAGGAGAACATCAGCTTCTGGCCGCGACCGTGCTGTTCCCGGTAGCGGCGGATCGAGCCGGCCACGGCCTCGACCCAGCCCGGATCGACCGAGTAGTCGCGCACCAGGCTGACGGTTACGCCCGGCCGCGGCGCTGCCAGCATCGACGCGATCTTCGACCGAGGCGGTGGTGGTGGTGGAGTACTGCGGATACAGCGGCAGTACCACGATGCGGCGCGCACCGTCGGCCGCCAGGCGGTCGAGCTCGTTGGCCAGCGCCGGTTCGCCATAGCGCATTGCATGGCGAACCTTCAGGGTCGGCAACAGCGCTTGCATGGCCTGGGCCAGCTGGCGCGTATGCACCATCAGCGGAGACCCTTCCGGTAGCCAGACCTGGGCGTACTTGGCCGCTGAACGCTGCTGCGCAGCGGCAGGATCAGTCCGCGCAGCAGCGGCTGCCACAGCAGTGGCGGGATCGCGACCACGCGGCGGTCGGACAGGAATTCAGCCAGGTAACGGCGTACGGCGGGGGCCGTCGGCGGCGTCTCGGGCGTGCCTAGGTTGACCGCCAGCACGGCGGTATCGGGTGCGTCGAGCATGGGCGGTATTGTCGCCGATCCGGCGCCGTGCCGGGATGCAGGGTTCGGATTGCAGGCATAGCGCGCGTCAATGTGAGCAGGGAACGCTCATTGGGGATCGGACAACACTACTAATTTCAGTCACTTGCTATATCTTCCTATGGACTGACTTCTGGAGCCTGCCATGCGTCGCCCGATCCAAGCCCTGCTGATCGCCGCCAGCCTGCTGTCCAGCCAGGCCATGGCCGGACCGCAGGAAGACCAGCGTGCCCGCAATGCCGTGCGCTGGCTGAAATCCAGGAAATCCCCGAACAGGGCATTCCGGACAAATTGCTCGACGAAGGCCGCGCGGTCACCGTTGGTCTCGACACGATCAAGGCCGGTCTGGTCATTGGCGGTCGTCGTGGCCACGGCCTGATGTCGGTGCGCATGCCCAATGGCGCCTGGTCCAATCCGGTGTTCGTGAAGCTCACTGGCGGCAGCATCGGCTTCCAGGCCGGTGTGCAGTCCTCCGATGTGGTGCTGGTGTTCCGCAACGACCGCAGCCTGGACAATCTGGTCAACGGCAAGTTCACGCTGGGCGCCGATGCCGGTGTCGCCGCCGGCCCGGTCGGCCGCAATGCCGCCGCTGCCACCGACGGCCAGCTGAAGGCCGAGATCTGTTCCGGTCGCGCGCCCGCGGCCTGTCCGCCGGTGTCGCGCTGGATGGTGCGGTGCTGCAGATCGATGATGCCGCCAATCTGGATGCATACGGCGGCAACACCACGCCGCGCATGATCTCGAAGGCCGCGCCGCCGGTTCGCCGTCGATGGATGTGGTCGCCTTCGCGATCGCCTGGAAGAGGCCACCTACGCCGCGCGCAACAACCGCAGCGGCAACGGCGGCAGCGCCTGGCGTCCGGCAGCGGCCCCGGAGGTTGCTCCAGCGCCTGTTCAGGCAGCGCCGGCCGCCCCAGCCGAGGCCACCACCGCGCCGCTGCAGAACGTGCCGCAGAACCCGCCGCCGCAGCAGCAGGGTTTCCAGCCGGTCAACGACGGCGAAATCCGCACGGAAACGCTGGGCGGAAACTGACTTCGTCACGCGCCGCTAACACCCGGTGCGCTATGCTCGACAGCCTGATCACTAACGTAACGAGCGTCTTTATGGGCAGTTTCAGCATCTGGCATTGGTTGGTCGTGCTGCCATCGTCCTGCTGGTGTTCGGCACCAAGCGCCTGACCAGCGGCGCCAAGGATCT
>JAJGBQ010000014.1:0-25000 GCA_022457065.1 Curvularia sp. ZM96 | reverse complement strand
CTTAATTCTTTACATCTATTTACTATGATTTCTATCTACTTGCAATAATTGATATCCTTTTGCTACTCTTTATATCTACTCTACTACCTTAGCTCTATATATCTTTCCTAAATCTTCTCTTCTATCTTGTCTCATCAACGCGCTCGGCCCGGGTCTCTATCTTCTTCTTTTTCTTCTTTCTTCTCTTTTCTCTCTTGACTCTACCATCTCTCTCTAAATACGATAACCCTAACCCTATCTTGACTTCGTCAACCCGCAAACTAAACACAAAGCCGTTCCCGCCCGCGTTTTGCTATCTTATCTATCTTCTTTCACTCGTTCCGCCGGCGGTTCTGCCCTAACGGGTAACGCGTTTTCCCTCTACCCTTTCCATATTACTCTCTGTTTATAATCTATCCACAAATCACACTCAATTACATCAATTTTTGCAAATTTGCTACGATTTTATCCAAATCGTCTACAAAATCTGCAAAATAGTACTTTTAAACTACTTTTTGTAGCTTCCAAGTCTTTTCTTTCTTTTGTAAAATAATAATCTTTCTATCCAAATACACTCGTCTACCCGCCAAATTACATAGCTTAACCTATTCTATCTTTCGCCCTCCCCTGATAGCTACCCTCTTCTCTTCTTAAAAACCGGAATTGTAACTCTATATTCCTTAAATCATAATAATAATAAAAGCCTTTTTCTTTCTATACTTAAATATCCTCACTTTCGCTTCTACCGTCCCAAAACTCACGATTCTCCCCCCAAATACCAGAACCCTAACCCTGCTACTTGCTCTTCCAGTCTGTGAATATCGGCTATTTACCCTTCTATTCTGTTAATATCTACAATTTATCTTTCTATTCCCTTACTACTTTCTATCTATAACCACAACTCAGCTCAAAATTATATTCCCATCTACTATCTTCTATTTTCTCTTTCCCATCTTTTCTATACCACGTAACCTCTCTTTTTACTCTTTTTACCTTTCTTTTCTTCTCTTCTCTTAATCTATTCCCCCCCGCTTACGTAACCTACTCTCGCTCCAAATACTAGCATTCTTATTCTATCTCAATCTATTAAGCTATAAACTAAACACAAAGCGGTTCGGGTCCGGGTGTTACTATCTTCTTTTCTATCAATTGCTTCTTCTTTCTGCAGTTTTGCTTGAACGGGCAACTAGTTCTTTCTTCTACGTACTCTCTACCTTCTGACTTGACAGTCCGAGCCCCTCCAAGTCAGCTCCTCACTATCTCTAAATATTAGCCCCCTAACTCTCTATCTACCTTCTTCTATTACGCTCTGCATTTTGCCCAAGTCTTTCTCTATATACGCTTCTATTACGCTCCGCGTTCTGCCCAAGTCTATACTCAAAACCTCTTCTCTCTCTAATCTCTCTATATCTCTCTACTCTTGTGACACCGACGGCTTAGCTCCGCATATCTCTCTACTTCTGTGACACCGACGGCTTAGCTCCGCATATCTCTCTACTTCTGTGACACCGACGGCTTAGCTCCGCATATATCTCTCTATCTCTCTTCTTCCACTCTCTATAGCTTATCTACCCTAAATCTTAAGTATTAGTTGAATCCCTACTACCATTGCATTCGTCAACACCTGCCCCCATACCTCACATCTATGCCGTTTTTCTACCTTGTTTGTACTGTACTTACTGTTGCTACTACTGACCCTAGCTTCGCGCTTACATTCTATCTTGTGACACCTGACGGGTTCGGGCCGGGGTTTCTCTCTCTTCTTTTTCATCTCCTCTTTCACTCCCTAGCTTACGTAATCACCTCGCTTCTTTTACTCGTTCCGACGGCGGCTCTATGCTTGAGCTTGAATGGGGCCTCTCTTGTACGCCTTAGTAGTCGCCTTCTCTCTCTATCTTCTACCCAAGTCTCCCTACTCCTCTAACACGGTAACCCTAACCCTGTCCTTGCTTAGTCCATTGACAAAGTAAACACAAAGCGCTTTGGGCCTGCGTTTCGCTATCTTCTTTTCTTCTCTTCTTCTTCTACTACCTGTATCTCTCTTCTTACTTACCCTCTACTTACATCATCCCCCCTATTCCTTAAACACGGTAACCCTAACCCTTCTATAAATCTAGCTCCCTAACCCTATCCTTACTTAATCTATCGACAAAGTAAACACAAAGCCGTTCGCGCCCGGGTTTCGCCATCTTCTTTTCTTTTCTTACCTTCTTCTACTTTCTCTCCTATCCCTGCCTCTATCTCTCTTCTTACTTAGATAAGCCATCTTATCTTCTGTTACGCTCCGCGTTCTGTATAAGTCCTCTCCTTATCCGCCTTACCTAACCCCTTAGCCTTTAGCCCATATCTCTCTCTCTTTCTTCTCTTCCTCTCCTACTCTATAACACCTAAGCGGTTAGCGGTTAGCGGTTACACCTTTCTTTTATTTGCTCTTCTTCTCTCCACTCTCTCTCTCCCTGAATACCATCTATCTAGCTCTATCTGAACTCCCGTCTAGCCACAAACTAAACACAAAGCGGTTCGGGCCCGGGTTTTGCTATCTTATTTCTCTTCTTGAACTCATTCCGCCCGCCCCTTCCCCTTCCCCCAACTACCTATCTAACCTCTCTCCTCTCCTACTAAATCTAGCAACGCCAACTCTATCTTGACTTCGTCAACCCACAAACTAAACACAAAGCGGTTCGGGCCCGGGTTTTATTATTATATTTCTCTTCTACTACTTCTCTCCCTCCCTCTCTACTTATCTACTCCCTCTTCTCTCTAAATACTATAACCCTAACCCTTACTTAAACCTAGCTCCCTAACCATGTCTTGACTCCGTCAACCCACAAACTAAACACAAAGCGGTTCGGGCCCGCGTTTTGCTATCTTATCTATCTTCTTGTACTCGTTCTAGCGACCGCTCTATTCTTACGGGTAACGGGTTCCCCTAGTCTTACTAAATCTCTCTCTAAATACCACCTCCCTAACCTAGTCTCCATTCTCTCTATCTTGCTTTTCCTGCTCTTACTCTCTTCCCTTTCCTGCTCTTACTCTCTTCCCCTTAAGTACGTAGTCTACTTCTGACTTCAAGTCCCGCGCCCCACCATGTCAGATTACTTATCTTGTCGCCTCTTTTACCCTCTACCTTCTATCAACGCCTCTCTCTTAGCTGTTAACGGGTATATGTTTCTTTCTTTCTTTCTATGCTACCTAAGTCTACTTACTATTACTCTACAGCGCCATCACCCTCTACAAGCTTCAGCACTAGTCGGATCCCTACCACCATTGCGTTCGTAAACACCTGCCCCCACACCTCTCTCTACTCCTCCTACCAAGCCATGCTGCATATGCATCGTCTCCCATCTCTCCAAATCCTGCCTCTCGAATCGTCTGAATCCCAACCCGTGTCAACCGCGCTGCATATGCTAGCGGTATCACTACGTTCGGCCACTGACACCGATTCTCCATCCCCTCCCCTGTTGCGCAGTACTTCTGACTTACCCAGCACCGCCGACAGTTATTTTTAACGGTCCGATCTAAAATCTTCTTCCGGAACTTGTCAGCATCCGCCCCGGACGCCCTCTCCCACGCCGAGCACCCCAGCACCCAGTGCTTCTTCCACTGCTCTTCCTCCTTTGTCACAAACTGCTGCCCTACTACCCAGCAGATCGCACACCCACCCCGCAGCTCCGTAAACATTTCCTCTACTACCGCCCACTCTTGTGCCCAACGCTCGTGCTCCCCAAGCCACACGTCTTCCTCCCCACACCGGTCACACCGCACCGCATCGATATCCCTACACCCTACCCCTTGCCCGTCTAAGTACGAGCTCATTAGCTCCCGACGGCACCCACTCCCAATTAAAAACGTCCCCATTGCCTGCACGTCAATATCACCGCTCTCCTGCTCCATTCGCTTCTCCACCTCTCCATGTTCCACCACCACTACCACCTCAAACGCCTCTCCACCGCGCCCGCCACGCCCGCTCGCCTGCGCAAAGTCCGTCATGCTCCACGGCATCCCCACATGCAAGATGTACACAATCCCCGCGTAGTCCACTCCCGTCCCTAGTGCCGACGTAGCCACAATTAGCCCTCCTTGCTCTACCCACTCCTCTAGCCGCTCCCCTCGCTCCTCCACATCAGCGTGATAGTACCCACAGCCAATCTCCTCAGCCATTCGCTCACACTGCCCCTTGCTGAGACAGTACACTACCCCTTTCTGCCTAGACTGCCGCAGCTTCTCCGCCCACCGCTTGCACACCACCAACGCTGTGTCTTCTAGTGCCTTGCGTTGACACCACGACACAAAGTATCGAGCGTTCGGCCGCGTTGTGCTTGCCCGGATATACGTCGCGTTACGCACCAGCATACTTGCCTCTAGCTCCCCCTCCTGCACCGGCGGCAGCGTTGCTGTCAGCAATACCATCGGGCACCCAAGCAGCCGCAAGTTCTTCACCTTGAGCAGATTGTCCCGCCAGTGCCGTGCGGTAAACACCAAATGACACTCGTCCACTACTACCCGCTGCAGCAGTCCCTTGTCCTTCATCAGCCGAGCATACCCTAAAAAGTTGCCGTTGCTAGTCGTGTCGCCTGCTACGTCTGCGCTGACCACAACCACAGACGCCGGGTTGTTCTCGCCATGCTTCCACTCCATACAGTCAACCCCACACCTACCAATTCGGCTAACCAAGTCCTCGATCAATGCCCGGTACGGCACCACCACGACTGTCACCCCGTTCTCCTCAATGCATGCCGGCAGCGTGAACAGCAAGCTCTTGCCCCCTCCTGTTAGAAGCACTACCACCAGCGGCGTCTGCTTATCCAACACGGCGTACAAAGCCTGCTCCTGTTCCATTGAACGGAACCCAACATCCTGCTTCCCCAGCACCTGCTGCAGTGCCCTCTGTACAGCGGCAGCTCGCGCGTCTTCCACCTGAACGGCCTTCTCTTTCGGGAGTATCGGCAACCCTGAGATACTCTCTCGCATCCGCCTTTTCCGCCTTCTCCTGCCCTCCTCGGCTGCTTCAGCCTGTCCATCTACGCCTAAAAAGCGGTGCCAAGCAGTACTCAGCGCCCGGAACGCGTCAATCGACCGCGTGCTGAGATGCTTGACAATGTCAATCGAGACGCTGTAGTTGCCCACGCCCATGACCGTCGATCGTGCGTTCTGCAGCTCAATCAAGTCTTCCTCGTCTTCATCCACCTCGGCTTCATCAATCTCGCCAATCTCGTCCTGATACCCCTTGCCAAACGACTCCCCTACCATGACTCGCCCAATCCCCACAGCCGTATGACGGTAGTCTAGCGTGTGCAGCTCTACACCCAGCCGTTTGCCTGTCTCGCGTCTTAGCACCCTCGTCAGTCGATCCGTATTCCATGCCCCCTGCTCATTACTCCACACGTAGTCGTCTAAGCCACCTCCCAGCACGCTCACCAGCAGAAATTCTCGGAACGGCTGCAAGTAGCTCAAGTACAGCGCCATAATCTGCCCTAGCCGCGGCGGCAAAAAGCGCGGCACTACCTTCGGCTTGTCCCATTGAGATTGTGACTTGTGATAGCGCACAACAGTCATCACAGCACCATCCATGACAAAGACGTTGCGGTCCTGCAGCAGCCCGTTGCGGTGCCGCATCGTCACAATCTCAGAACCTCGCGCCGGCTGTCCAGACACAATGTGTACACAGCCTAGCATCAGCTCCAAGAAGCGGTCCATCTGCCGCAGATACGCCCGCACCTTTTTGCTTTTCCACCGGCCGTCAGAAGTCTGCAGTCGCATACCGCCCACTGTGCTCCGTGCTCTTGTTAGCATCCACGCCAGCCCATCTAACAGACGGTTGCCGGGAGTCGTGACAAACGACTTGCCCCGGGTTGTGAATGTAATGTCGTCTTGAATCTTTGCAAGATCAATGAAAAACCGTTCAGCAGTATTATCCACCCAGCACAGCTGCCAAAACTTGTCTTCTAGCTCAGCTTCCATGCTCTGAGCCATGATGCGGAAACGCTCAATCACAATCGGCCGGCCGCTAAGATAAAAGATCTTCTTGTCGGGCGACCAGTACGCGTTGCCAGCATTGCCTTCATTCAGCGCTGCATGCTTGCCATACGCAAGTAGACTGATCATAGCACTCATCGGGCTGAATGAGCCGTCTGCCAGATACTTCTTGCGCACATCTAAGAACTGCTCCCGGTCCTCTTCAGTCTGATCCTCGCGCTCAGCTGTGGGCAATATCTTTTCGACTGCTAGTACACGAACGCAGTAGATAACCCCAGCGAGCATGTACGAGAAATTCTTTGCCGTGCGCAAGCGGTTTGTCCGTGTGTCTATGCCTAGCACAGCCAGATACTGCACCAACCCACTCGAAAACTCATCTGTGCCATAGCCTGTGAGAAGAAACGAAGCCAGCGAGTCGAGCAGCGCCTCCATCTGCGCAGCTGTGTTGCTGTCGCCTAGCGAAAGCCACAGCTGTATAGCCAGCGCCTTCTGATCATCCTTCCACTTGAACAGCTCACGGGCATCCTTCATCTTGTCAGCGGGCACAGCTCTGCGCGGCTGTCTCTGCACTACTACCACGTCATTGTTGCTGTCAACCGTGCCCTCCATGTCGCTGTCGTTGTACTCGCTCTCCATGCTAGTACCCCCATCGCTTGCACTGTCTACCTCAACAGCTCCATCACTCTGTGCCAGATATTGATCGATCCGACTCTCTTCATCGGCAACAATGCGAAGATAAAAGCAGACAAATCGGACTATATAGCTAGCGTACACTGCCTGACTCTCGGGGTTCTGCAGTCGGGCCAGCGGCCGCTGATCAACAACAGTCTGCTGCGCACTGCGAAGCCAGCGCCGCGTCTCCTGCGGCAGTGTTGCCAAGCCACGAACAGATCTCTCAATCAATTCTTCTGTCAACTTTGCAGCCTGCTGCAGCTTTGCTTCGTTGCGGTCGGGCAAGCGGGCTTGATAGCCTAGATGAGCGAGATTTCGGCCCTCCAGAAACGTCAACCACCCAGTCCTCTTAAACCAGCCTGTTTTATCAATCTTTGCAGTCTCTGCCATAACTTGCATGTCCTCTTCTAGCTCTTTTCGCACCTTCTGCCATGCGTTGAGTTGTTGTTGAACAACCTGATTTTGATCTAATTTTTCTCCATTTTCCCCAACACCCAAATCAACCAAAAAATATTTCTGCAGCCCACCACTTCTGAAAAACGTCTGAACTTTGACAGAATCAAAGAGCGCACTTTTCTCTCCCTTCCATGCTTGCTGGTGATTTTTTTTCAGATGCATGCGCAAGATATTAATGTTGATAGTGAGAAATTCGCAGCTCTTGCAGCTAAATCCATCCAGCGGCGTCCCTAGCTCTTCAACTGGCTCAGCCGGCTGCTCGGGAAGATCAATGTTCTTTGGATCTTTTCTCTCATAGTGCGCAAAGTGCTGTATAATCTCTTCTCGCACGTTCACGGGTGTTTTGTGCTGCTCTAACAGATGTCTGTCTAGATTTACCACGCCGCTGCAGTGCTGCTTGCAAACTAGCACACCAAAGTCAGCCAGAAAGCAGAAAATATCGTCGCAGTTGTCTACCGAGACGACCGTCGTGCTGCGCGCGCGGGCTGCCGTTGCTACTCTCTGCGGCCTGTGATGCGGGCACGCGACTATGCCAGATGGGTAGCTCCATAAGACGCTTATATTTATAGTCCAAGTCTTAGTAGATAAAAAATTCACGTAGTTATATGCAAACAAACTCAACACTTAGAATGAGTATTATTAAGAGAGTAGTGCGAGTACATTAGTGCTAATTTGCGTGTTTGTTGTTATGCTGATACAACCAGTTGTCAGACGTTACCCTGGTTCTCCCAGCAACGCTGTTGCTGGGGCCAAGCTCTTATCTAAATCTCACAGCGACTCTGTATAGTAGCTGCGCGATACTAGCTACTATTAAGAAGACTAGAAAAGTCTTTCTTGGTAACTCTATATGCTGCCACGACGTAGCCCTAAACTTGGGGTTAGCTTGGGGTTAAGCCCTAACCCTAGCCCTAACCCTATGTGCAGCAACTACCCTGTATACTTGTTTATACGAAGCTGCGAGTTTCGCACTACTATCAGAGAAACTAAAAAAGACTCTCTTAGTCACTGCATATACTATGACATCCTCTGGGGCCCATATCCAAATGCACTTGGGGTTAAGTGAGCCCTAACGCTAAGCCTATTCAAGCGCGATTCGGGGGTGTCAAATTTCGCGATTCGGGGTGATCAGATCGCTTAATGCGGTATACAACCCTAACGCTAAGCCTATTTCGTTACGATTCAGGCCTAAATCGCCACCTCATATTGGTTAGGTATTTTCTCTTTAGCTTCTCTACTAATTCTACTACTGTCTTCTCCTCTTCCTCTATATTGTACTTATACACTATATACTAGATATTCTTGCGTGTCGTCTGCCTCTAGAACTAGTAGCACTTGCTCTTCTCTAGCAGCCCTATTATATCTAAAAACTACTTCTCCTCCTTTAGCCTTAGCGTCGCCGTTAAATATACTATCTACGTCTCTACCTGGAGCAGCTCTCGCAGTTCTAGCAGCCGGCTACGGAATCCCTTAAGTGAGTCTAGTATCGAGTAATATTCGTTAATTACAATCTAATCTAGCCGTCCTATTAACCGCTCTTAGTTAATGTAATGCCTAAACGCCTCTCCTATAGCTACTTTGGGCGTCACAAATATAATCTACACACTCCTATACGGACGCTAGCTATCCCACTCCCTACTAACAATCTCTAGCTCGTCGCACCGTGCCTTCATGTTAAACTATAGTACTACTAGCGGCACTATTATAATAGTAACCCTAGTCGACACTAACGCTAGTAGTATAAATAGCACGCTCTTACTAGCCCTAGTCTCTATAATTACTATAATAGGACTCTTATACCGTATAATCGCCTATATCGCTAGCTACTATACACTACGAAACTATGCGTTATATTCTAGTAGCCGCTGTAGCTCACTATCCACGTCTACTAGCCGTATTATCTTCTACCACTAGTACTCCTCCTCTAACGCCTCCCTACGCGCCTTAACAGCTAGCGGGCTCTATTATAGTAGCCGTAGCTTCTTCTCCTGCGCAGACAGGAGCTCTAAAACCTATACTACTCGCTGCTCGCTACTCGGAACATAAACCGCTTAGATTCTACACTAAATACCGCCTTATATAGCGACCGCCCATAAATCGCGCTAGCCACCTTACTACTATACCTAGTCTATAAGTTAAACGCCTTATCTTCTTCTAATAATATATTGTCCTTATTAGTATTTAAGTACGCCTTGCGTGTCTTAGAGTTCTAGATATACCGCCGCTAAATCGCCTTAGATCTATGCCGCTACCTAATAATATTTAACTTAACGCTTATATACTACAGCAACACCTTTTATATCCTTAGCTTAAGTTAGTTAGAATTTCACTACTCTATAGCGGGCGGCCTGTTAGCCCGTACTCAGCTCTCTTCTCTCTCGTCTTCTTCTACCTCCTCTCCCTTCTTCTCCTCTTCTTCCTCTCTACTCTCTTCTTCACCCTCCTCTTCGGACGCCTCCCGCCACGCTATAGTAGTCCTTACCCTGCTCGCTCTCCCTACGCCTCTTATGCCCTATAGGTCTACACGACGCTTTCGTCCACGTGTGAGTTCTTGCTAGCGCCGCTCTAGGCGTGGCTCCTACATATACCCGCTCTCTGCCTCTTCCTCCGCCTCTTCCCCTCACGCTACTACAACTAAACGCTGCCAAAACGGACGCGCAAACTACAAGTAAAACACGACTAGTTCCCCTACTTCGCGTAAGATATAGTAGTAGATTACTTTACCTTATCTAGTCTAGACAATATTTTTATAGTAAGTAGTAATAAAACTACTACACTATCTTCGATAAAAATTCCGCGACTATTCCCTTACGTATTATTTAAAAACGGATCGTGAGCAACTTACTACCACGCGGCGGCGCACCTTCTATTATATACATAAGCACGGCAAGTGCGTGGCAGGCTTCTTACATAGCTTTGTAGTATGCCTAGATACGCTCCTTCACCTACACTAGCCCACCACCTCTCGCCATAGCCACGCGCGACGCAGCAGCATTAGCAAACTCATATCGCAGTCGCTTCTCCTACTAAATACGTCCTAGCAGCCAGCGCTTAGAGTCCTGTATACTAGTAGCCTCGCGGTTGCGCGCATCTTCTATAAAACTCCACCCAGCCTGCTGCGCAGCCGCATTATCTACCAGCTTGTTCTAGTAAATAGCGGGACACGGCGTCGTCTTAGGTACCACACCGCCCTCACTGTCTAGCTATAGTAATAGTAGTTGTTTTAGCATGTCCTGTCGCGTGCTAGTAATTATGCCGTGCACTATCGTCCGTAGCTATACTATGCTAAACTAGATCTAGCTATATAATAACGTGTCGCCTATCTAGTCTACCACGCCCTTAGCATTCGTTATATAGCGGATCTTAAAGCTAAATGCCTATAGCCACAAAATAGCGTCTATAGGCGTTAGCTAGCCGTTATAGTTAGTTAGTGCTATAAACTAGTAGCATATATTCTACACTAGCTTAAAATAAGTAGCTACTATAGTACTAGCCGTCTCTTCGCTGTATCCCCTAGCTACTAGCTTATCAATCTGCGCACTACGCTCTTTATATACTTAGTACAGCACTAGCATGCGCGATATGCTAACTATAGCTAACTGCTTAGGGTATACATAAGCGGATCTAGCTATGCCTTGTCCGCGCTAACGTCTAGTACAGCTACTACTAAGCCGCTCTCATACTCGCTACTAGCCAGCTTATAATCAAGCAGCGCAAGTATAAATGCGAGCACTTAGTCCTATAACGCCTCAGCGTCTTCTGCATCTAGCGGCTCGTCCTCGCTATTACTGTCCCTATAGCTGCCCTCTAGCTCTATACTCTGCGCTGCGCTAGCTGCCTCCTCTTCTAGGTAATAACTAGTCAAATTCTTTAACTCCTCTAAGCATGCCTTCTGCTCGCTAGTTAAGCAGTATAATAGGCGTCTGCCCTACACTTCATCGCTAGAACCTAGCTAGACTATAGGCAGCTCGTACGTTCGCTAGATGTACGCAATCACCTAGAGCCATACGCTATAGTATTTCTTTATTATTAGCTCTATCTAGCTTATATTAAATAGCTTTTCGTTACTAGTCGTCCTATACTCGCGCCAGTTAATGTGCATCATAGCTAGCATGCCTACTATACCTAAGTATAATACCTACTGTGCCCTCTAAATTACTATCTTAGCAGCCTAGCACACGTCCTGTAGTGCCCGTTCGTAGTAGCTAGGTGTCCACGCTATGTCTAGCAGCTACAGTCAGTCTAGTCCCTTTAAGTGCCGTTTCTAGCCTGCCTAGTTAAGCTATGTCTAGTATCCCTACCGACTACTATCTTCTTTAATAACGTTACTAGGGTTTCTACGCTCTACTACCTAGTCTATCTGTGTAGCGGCAGCAGCTAACGCGCGTCTTAGCTATGTCTCCTTCTCGTCGCTGTCCGCTAGCTTAGCGGGTGCAGCGCCCTAGACTTTAAACAGCTAGCCTAGCGTGCTAGTGTTATAGAGCTTCTAGCACACTACGCTAACTGCCTACCTCTACTATATAGCTGCTAGACGGCCAATACTGCGTGTAGCTGCCAGTCTAGCTGTGGTGGTTCTAGCCATGCTCCTATATCTTCTTCATGTGCTAGCAGATATATCCACACTCGCGGCACTTTAAGCCGTCTATATACACGGGCAGATAGGGCAGCGGCGCAGTATCTAGGCGTAGAAACATAACCTCGTCTACACTATCAGCCTAGTTCCGTAACTATAGCTCCTAGCTAGTGGCTTCTACTATACTACGCCGTGTATAGGGAGTTAGCTTTTAGTATTTAGTGTCTAAGTAAGTGCGCAGCTACGACTTTACGACGCCCTACTTATGGCTCTTGCATATCGCTATGCAATGTGTAGGTAAATACACAAAAATCTCTAAATAGATCTATTATAGTAAGTAATTATGGCACAAGTAATACTAATATTAGTGTAAATAGTACTGTTACTACTATATAGCAGTAAATTAGTTGTTATTTATATTTCTATTTATTTTAGTTACTCTACTAACATAAACCTAGTCGTCTAACGTTGCCCTAGTATACCTAAACCCTAATTCTAGGGTTAAGGTTAACTTAGGGTTAAGCCCTAACCCTACCCTACCCTACCCTACCCTAAGCACGGGCCACATCAGCGAACACTAATCTTCTATCACGTTTTATTAAATATCTCACGTTATAGTTATCGCATAGCTATAAAAAGTAGTTTATTAAATTTATACGAGTTTTCTACATCTATAATAGAAGTTATATTAATTTTAAACGCTATTCCGACCTTAGTTCTATACCCCCGTGATTCTGCAGAACTAAGGTCCGCAAACTCGCCAAGAATCGGGAACTAAGGTCGATTCTGACCTTAGTTCCGTCGGGGATTGAGGATAGGGGTGATAAAATGACTAAATATGGACCGAAACCCTAACGCTAAGCTTGTTTCAGCGCGGTTCGGACTTAAAGACGCGCCTTATATTGGCTAGGTCTTAATAAGCAACTAGCTTATACCTATAATTAGCATAGTATAGCGAGTACTTCGTAGTCGCTAATCTTATACTATTATAGGCTAATTATACTATTAGTAAGAGTTTAATCTAGTTATCTTATAGCTTATTAGCATATATTCGCAAGTATTATTCTAGCGTCTAGTTTGTTCGTTCTATTTGTTTATTAGTTTCTAGGTAGAAGCTAGTTAATAGCTGCTTCTTAACTCCTATCTTTACTAAGAACGTTAACTAATACTTTAATATAAATAGCTTATCTCTATCTATTATAAATTCTTTAGGTATATTATACTCTAATATTAGTATCTTTAAAACTTCGTACGCGTATTCTTCTACTATAATAGTTTCTTCTATAGGCACGAACTTTACTTCTTTAGTTAATTAGTATATAATTACTAGAATAGTATTACAAAGTTAAGCTAATTCTAGTTCTAGTAACTTTAGGAGCTTTACTATAAAGTCTATTATTACGCTACTCTATAGTTATATTAGTAGTAGTAAGAATTATAATAGGCTATAGGGCTTATATCTCTTAGACTTATTTTAGTAATATACTAAATAGTTATCTAGAATCTTCTACATCTCCGCTTATAAGCGTAGTATTATAAACACTCTTATTAGTCGCCTAACTATTTCTTTAACTCTTACGTGCTTATACACTAGAGACTTATATAGGTTTCGTATAAGGTCCGTCCTTATATATAGAAGTATATATATTTAGTTCTTCTAAATTATATAATAGTACTTTTTATTATTCTATAGTAGTATCTTCTACTTAGAGTTATTAGTATCTAGCTTCTACTTAGCTACTTTCTACTACTATTATTACTATAGAGTATTCGTTAACACGGCTATCTTAGCTACTCTAGCTAGTTCTAGTTAGTTATACTTTAAGCTGCCGTTAGGCATCTTCTTAAGTACTATATCGTGCGGTTCTTAGTAATCTTTATCGCGTAGGTTAGATCTTTAGCTTAGGGCGTCTACTACTCTATTAAGCAATTCTACTTAATATATTATCTTAAAGTCGAACTAGGCTAATATCTTAGCCTATTAGACTTATCTTTAGTTAAGTTTCTTAGTTGTTATAAAACTTACTAGGTTCTAGTAATTAGTAAAAATCTTAATTATATCTAGAAGTCTAAATAGGTATACTTTCTATTATTTAAAGATATTAACTACTCTAAGTAGCTCCTTATCGTGAATATCGTAGTTAAGTTCTACTTCTAAGAACTTCTATAAATAGTAGAACACTAGTCTCTATTTATCGTCTAGATACTACTATAATAGTATAGCTCTAAGTATATAGTCTAACGCGTTAGTCTTAACTCGCGTCCTTCGTCTTAGATCGTATATCTCTAGTATAAGTACTTTAAAGAAAATCTATTTAATCTAATTAAACGCCTCTTAATATTCCTCATTCTACTAGAATCCTACTTCTTTCTTCGTAATCTTAGAGTAGTATAGTAATTTTTAAATAATCTTTAATAAACTTCTAATAATAATTAGCGAATCCTAGAAAGAATTACACGTCTTTAACTATTTTAGATTTTAGCTATTCCTATATAGTTGCTATTTTCTTTAGGTTTATTTTAACTCCTTTAGTTAAGATAATAAAGCCTAGAATTCTATTTCTTTAACGTAGAATTCGCATTTTCCTAGCTATAGGTATAGCTTGTATTTCTTAAGCTTCCTAAGTACTTTCTTAATATATTTAATATATTCTTTAAGAGTCTCTCTAGAGTATACTAGTATATCGTCTAGGTAGGCTATAGTAAAGATTCTAAGATATTCGTAGAGAGCGTTATTAATAACTAATTAAAAGGTTACTAGCGCATTTATTAGTCTAAATAGTATAACTATATACTTGTATAGTCTAACGTGTTCCACGGGCGAGCGCCGCACACGGGCGAGCGCCGCACCCCACCAAACTTGCACACCTCTCCTATCTTATCATACAATGGCTCAACGCAGCGCTACTGTATTAGCTTCAAATGAATCAGATATCCAGCTTGCTATCTCCTCAATTAATTCTAACCAAATTCTAAGCAATCGGAGTGCTGCTGCTATCTATAGCGTGTCTGAACGAACGATCCGCCGCCGACGCGCTGGTGTCCCTGCGCGACGCGATTGCCAACCCAACTCAAAGAAACTGACCCAGCTAGAAGAAGAGGTGATTGTGAGCCACATACTTAATCTAGATCAGCGTGGATTCGCGCCTACGTATGCAGCCGTGCGCGATATGGCCGATAGGCTGTTGGCTGCGCGTGGTGGAGGACGCGTTGGAGTTAACTGGCCGTCTACCTTCGTCAAACGTACAGACAGTCTTACGACGCGTTTTAATCGGACATACGATAGGCAAAGAGCTCTGTGTGAAGATCCAGTCTTGATCAAGAGTTGGTTTAAGCTTGTAGAGCAGACTAAGGCCAAGTACGGCATCTGTGACGAGGACGTCTACAACTTTGACGAAGCTGGCTTCTCAATGGGCAAGATCACCACTCAGCTTGTCGTTACAGCATCAGAGAGAAGAGGCCGGCCAAAGACTATTCAGCCAGGTGGCCGAGAGGGTGACGTTTATCGCTGGGATCAACGCAGCTGGTTGGGCTATCCCGCCGTTTCTTATCTTTACTGGCCAGCATCACCTATCTGCCTGGTACGAGGAGGCAGAGATCCCACGCGACTGGGCGATTGCAGTTAGCGATAATGGCTGGACGACTAATGAGCTAGGAGTTGAGTGGCTGAAGCACTTTATCAAGCATACAGATGGTAAGGTAGTTGGAGCACGTCGCCTGCTTATTCTTGACGGCCATGAGAGTCACAACTCTCTTGCGTTTCAGGAGCTCTGTAAGGAGAACAATATCTACACGCTCTGTATGCCGCCTCACTCGTCTCACCTACTTCAGCCTCTTGACGTAGGCTGCTTCTCATTAAAGCGCGCGTATAGCCGTGAGGTAGAGAGCCTAATACGCAACCATATCAACCATATCACTAAGCTCGAGTTTCTGCCAGCGTTTAAGGCAGCCTTTGATCAATCCTTTACGTCAGCCAATATCTGCTCAGCTTTTCGAGGCGCAGGCCTTGTTCCTCTTCAACAAGACGCTGTTCTTTCAAAGCTTGATGTACAGCTGCGTACGCCTACTCCGCCAGCTATTCTAGCAGAAGCTCTCTGGCAGGCTCGTACACCAAGCAACGTACGCGAGCTTGAAGCTCAATCAACACTGATACGTGATCGCGTTCAGCGGCATCAGGGCTCGTCGCCAGCTTCAATCATCGCGGCGATTGACCAGCTTAAGAAGGGCGCTAAGGTTATAATGCTCTCGGCTGAGCTAATGCGCGATCGGATCGCCAGCCTTGAAAGAGCTAATACAGTAGTATCAGAGCGTAGACGGCGTAAGAAGAAGCGGATACAGAAGCACGGAGTCCTTACAAAGGGAGCTGGAGAGGATATACTCGCTCAACGCGAGGCTGATGAGCAGATTGCTTGTGAGGAGCGTCAGGGTGGGGAGCGATCAGGTATTAGTCGCCGGGCTCTAACGCGCTGTAGCAAGTGTAAAGAGACTGGCCATAACTCGCGTACATGTAAGAAAGATACTCTAGATAGTAACTAATCTACTATCTTAATATCTATTAAAATTATCTATATGTGGTGGAGCTACACACTTATAGAGTTGTGCAAGTTTGGTGGTGCGGCGCTCGCCCGTGTGCGGCGCTCGCCCGTGGAACACGTTATACTTTATTTTAAATACTATTTTCTATTTATCTTCTTTCTTAATTCTAATTCTATAAAATTCTTCTTAAACGTCGAACTTCGTAAACTACTTAGCTCCTTAGAGTTAATCTATAACGTACCTCACGGGTTGCCCGCCCACACGGGTTACCCGCCCACTTTTGCCAAGACCCCACCAAAACTACTATATTATAGCCCAAAACAGCCTACTTTAGACCTATATAGTGTAAAGCAATATAAGATATTATTTAGAGTCTACTTCTACTACCTGCTTGCACGTTCGCGCGTTATGCCCAGTCCCATTACACTGTCTACACCGCCTTTAAGATAGTTCACCCCCTTTAGCGCGTTTCTACTTCTTTGACTTCTTCCTATTACTACGCGCTCTAAAGTCTTGAAGAGTAGATAAGCGCGCCCTATCTTTAACTGTCAAGGTCCCCTCTGCCTGAACCCGCTTTCTTTTGTGCGATTTTCGTCGCGTTGCGGCCTTATTTACTACCTTAAGCTTAGCTATCTCCTTTAGGCTAACACTAACTTGTGCGTAATAATAGCTGCCCTCTTTAAGACCTTCTTAAAAGCCTCTATAATAGACGTTAGTAAGCTATCCATATATCTCTAAAGCCTCTACTTTACTAGCGTCGATTGCGACCCTAATTCTAGGGTATTGCTAGGGTTTGTAACACCTAGGGCTAGTTATTAGCAGGTAGGGGTAATAGAGTGCGTAACTTAATATTAAGGGCGGATATAACCCGTTCTAGGTTAAATAGGACCAATCTAGCGCCTCGAAAGCCTCCTTAGACATTACTAGCTGTAAACGATACGTTAAAAGCCCGCTTAAAGTAAAGAAGAAACTCTTATTTTGTAACGTGACTAATCTAGGTGCGCATGAGCGATTCGACTTGGCGTCCGTAGGCCTGCTTCAAAGGGGCAAAACAGCCCACGTTAAGAGGCTATAAGAGGTGAGACGAGTGCGGAGGCATGCAAATAGTGATAATAGAGTTATCTTTATAGTATTTCTAGAAATCTAGCGAGTTATAGCTCTTATAGCCGTTAATAATAAGTAGGCGGTTAGCGCCTACCTTCTTTGTCTTTGTATGCTTATTAAAGTGCTTTAGCTATGCAAGACCAAGCTCATTAGTCGTCCAGCCGTTCTTAGAGACTCCAATAGCCTAGTTCTAGGGTATATCGCCGTCCTTATACTAGCTAGAGAGGTAGTGACGTGCCTTAAGAATAATGAAGGGCGGAATCGTCCACCCGGTCGCATTAATGCCCTAGATAACCGTCGCCCACTCTCTATTGCCTGGCTAGATAGTCTTAGGCCGTCCACGTCTTTCTAAAGCCGTGATAACAGCTATAGGGGCAATCTAGCCCATTATGAAGCCCGTCTTATTAAAGTTAAACATGTTATCGTCCTAGATACTATACTTAGCTTTCATGTTAGCTACTAAGTTAAACTAGGCTTAAATAGCCTTAGGATCCTCGCAGAGGGCTCTCTTATAGTCGTACTTGCGATTAAACCGCGTCACAAGCTTAGATCAGCGCTTCACGAACGTACTAAACTAGTTTTGTCTAACCTAGTCTAAATTGCGCTTAGCGCGCAAGGAATTGGCTATACTAGCCACGTTAGCGAGTCTTGGGGGAAATCCACGCGTAACAAGTTTAAGTATATACTCAACAACCACGTCCTCCTTAAGCCTAGTTAAATTCTTTAACTTAGACTAGCAATCTACTTTTAAAGTCTGCCCAACGCGTCGATCGCCTAATGTCTTACGAGGGACGTTAAAGATAGCTGTAGCGCGTCGCTTAGAGAGATTCGCGTCTTGTTTAAGAGCTTAAAGGGCAAGCTGTATCTAATATTTAATAGAAGACTGTAAGTATTGTCGTTGTTGCGACATTAGAGTAAGGTAGCTGTTTTGGTGGGGTCTTGGCAAAAGTGGGCGGGTAACCTGTATGGGCAACCCGTGAGGTACGTTAAGCTCTAATATTAGTAGTAAGGGATATCGATTCTTTTATATATTTATATTTAATCTTTAGTAGTTAATATATAGTCGCTATTTACTATTAAACTTTTTTATAAATAATATTAGTAAAGCTATTAGGCTATATTCTAGTTAAATAAATTCCTTCTTTAAGTTCTTTTAGAGATATTCCCGTAGCTTAGTATTATACTTAGGCGCTATTAGGTATATACCTTCTAGCATTAACTTCGCTCCTTCTTCTAAGACGATCTCGTAATTCTAATTCTAGTACTTAGCTAAGTCTATTATCTCGTTTTCTTTAAATAGTTCTCTAAACTTATTTATTTAGTATACTTCTAGTATATCTAGTAGTAAGAGTCCTTTCTTTATAGTCGCGACTCGTCTTATCTATATAACTCCTATCTACTAAGAGTCCTTTATATAGATTCTCGCGATCTTATATAGTAAGATCTTACTAAATCTCCTATTCTTAAGTAAGCTCTAATTCGTCAGGCGTATCTCGTGTCGTACTCTAGCAATCTTACGCGTAGGTTCTTAGCTAAGTATTATCTTCTTTCGCTAGTTAATAGCGGAGTTATAAGTATCTAGCTAGTTATAACTAATTAGTAAGTCTATTTCTTCTAGATCTATAATACTAATATTTATTTAGCTTTCTATATCTGCTACTTTTAGTATTACTAACTTAGTCTCTAGCCTAATCGTGCCGCTTCTATATACCACGGGTCTCTTTAGCTAATACTACCTCTAGCGGAAACCTCTTATTCTAGTAGGGTATTTTATATTTTCTACTATTCTTAGTAAGATTATAGTCTATATAACTCTACTATCTATAACTACTTTTATCTTATATCTATATACGTATATAATCACTATTAACTCTAGTACGCGATTATTAGTGTCTTATACTTATCTAAGAGTCGTTTTAGGACTACCTTTACTAGCTTAACTCTATCCCTAGTAGTATTCTAGTTTTTTAGCTAAGAGCGTCGGCCCTTCTCTAATCTCTTCCTTTCCTTAGAGAATTTTCTAGCTTGTTATTTAGCTACTAAGTAATCTAGATAGACGTCTCTATAGTATAATCTCTAATCACTATACCTATATAGTATAAGTTCTCTTCTAGATATCTATTCTCTAGTGCGCGTGGTTCTATTGCGCTATTAATCTTAGTTCTTTTAATTAGTCTATTATAGAAAGTAACTATTATTCGCCTTTATATTATAGTATATCGTACACTAATCTTCTATATAAAAGATCTAGTAGATATTTATATATAGCATTATTTCCTCTAGTGTCTCTAGCGTTAGGATTTAATCCTTTATTATGTTATAAGTCTTATATCCTACTATTTAGCATTTCTTAGCCGTTATAGTTCTATATAGGTAGTAACTTTCCTATCTTACCGCGATTTACTATTCTTAGTAGAATTAGCATCTCTCTACATAATTAATCTACTCTAGGCGCTTATGCGCCTCTTAGTATTCTTCCTTATAGATATAGTAATCTAATATTAGGCATTTATTTACCTATAGATATATATAGTAGCAGCTATATTCGTCTAGCTTACTCTATTCCTTTTCATCTACGTAGTACATACAGAAATCTCTCCTACAGTCGACCTAGTAGAGTCTTTAATAGAGTTCCTTCTCCCTTCTATAGTCTTCTACTAGTTAGAACGCTAGTAGAGTAAGATCTATAAAGAAAGGCTATTTCTTAAACGCTTTTCTAATTATAGTATTAGCCTCTATACTAGTAACGTTAAGACGTTAGGCGCGATACGCATAGATATCTACCACGTAGGTGGCATCGCTATATACTTAACATTCCCCTCTACTTAGTCGTTAGTTTATTTCTTTATTCTCGATTTTCTAATTAGTAGGTTTTAGAGTTATCTATCTTATAATCTTATTTATCTAAGTAGGTCTAGGTACTAACTTGAAGTCGCTATCTTTATCTAAGCGTGCTTCTTCGTATAAGTCTATATCGCTAAGGTTATCGTTTAGCTCCTTAATAGATAGTAAGATAGATAGCTAAGTCTTTAGTATCTTAATCTTTACTACTACTTATTTACTAACTTCGTTTCTAGAGTAGTCTCTATAAAAGTGTTCTAACTCTCTATATCTAAGATATGCCTTATTATTATAACACTTCTAGCGCTCTTTCTTAGATAGTCTATTATTATACTTTCTAGGGTTTCTTTTCTTATTCTTAGTCCTTTCTTATACTTTACTAGTTATAATAGTATCTCTATCTTTATTAGTTCTATTACGCTACTTCTTTATATTCGCTATTGTAGGCTAGAACTGTTATTTCTTCTACTTATTCCTTTTCTATAGCCTATTATTAATGCGTATAGCTAGCTCGATTAGAGCCTATAGCGTCTTAGGTTTATTATAATACACTAGACTATCTTTAATATTTTTCTTTAAGCCCGCTTTAAATACTATTCGAAGAGCTATATCGTTCTAGTTAATTCTAGCTTAGAGTTATTTAAACTTAGCTATATACGTAGATACTAACTTAGTTTACCTTAGACGAGTTATTACTTTCTCTACCTAGTTCTTAGCGTCCACTTCTCTAAAAATACGTCCTATCTCTTTCTTAAAAGTATTCTAGTCCTAGAATAGCGCCTTAGTTTTATTCTTAGTTCTATAAGTATTAGGTAACGATATAAAGTTCTCTACGTATAGCTACATCTATATAGCTACTCTTCCCTTTAAGAGTGTACTTACTATAAGAATCTTTTCTTAGTCGTTAGAAATCTAGTTAAGTCCGTAGTAGAAGTTAACGTTAGTAAGAAACGTTCTTAGCTCGTTACGTCCCTCTTCGTATTTCTCGGGTATACCTATCTTAGACTTTAGAAGTAGCCTCTCGTTTAGCGTAGCTATAAGCTACTCTATAAGCTAGTTAACTAGACTCTATATATCTACTAGCTACTTAGCCTACTCCTTTACCTATCGCTTAAGTCTAGCTACTTGCTCTCTAGAAGTAGGTTCCGCCTCGGGCTCCTCTCTATTACTTAGTATAAGCATCTTATCGTCCTCGGGCCTCTAGTTAGATTCTATACTAGAGACGTCTATTAGGTTGCCTTAATAAGCTATCTTACTTAGTTAAGCGACTATTAGTTAAATCCTTCTATAGAATCTATAAGTAGTTAAAGTATTACACGGGGGTTTACTATACTCACCTAGTCTCGGTCTAGATTAGGGCGAGACTTATATAAAGTATTCCGCGCGATTATTTTCTAGCAATTCGTAGTAGAGAGAAGTTATAGGAGTTTAACCAAAAGTAAAACAATAATCAATTCTATAACGATAGAATAACTAAGTATTAATCTATATAAGAGAAGAACTTATAAGAGTTAACCATAACAAGTATAATAATAAGATCTAATCTATTCTTATACCTATTACCTTTAGTTCTAGCATCAGACATTTCTTCTAGAGTTACTAACTCTAGGCCTATCCTATGAGGCCATATCCTCACATATCTAGAGTAGCATCACTAATGCCGTAGTCTTGGCGTGATGCCAATCACGTGATCGCCGCCCCGCGGTGATCATTACCTTTGACGTGGCGTCCAATGGTCTCCAACCTGCGGTCCTCGTTCAGGAGAGATCCTTCGCTGTTACTTGTAACATTAAAATACTTCTATTTAATAATTATATAGGATCTATATCTTATTATGTTTATTATAGTTATTTAATTCTATAGGTGTTTATTTACTTATTATTATAGCGCTAATAGCTACCTAGCAATCTAACGTTAACCTAGTTTACCTAGAAACCCTTCTTGCTAGGGTTAGGTTAACTTCTAAGCGTAACCCTACCTAACCCTACCCTAGGGTTAACTTAGGTTAAGCCCTAAGCGTAACTCTATCTAAGTACGGGCTATACCTACAAACACTAACTCTCTACTATATTTCACTCTATAACTCACGCTATACTTATCGTATTACTATAAAAAGTAGTTCGTTAAATACGCCTAAGTTTTTTGTATCTTAGATAGAAGTTATATCTATTTTAGATGCTATTTAGACCTTAGTTCCATGTCCTCTCCAAATCCACGGAACTAAGGTCGGGAAATTCAGCAACCCCTAACGGAACTAAGGTCATTCCGACCTTAGTTCTGTCGAGGATTGAGGATAGGACTTGAAGGTCTTAGTGTCTAAATAAAGTGATTAGATATAATACTGTAGTATATGTAATAATGGAACAACAGCCATGGGTGAGCAAAGGAGACTCCTGAAAGGGCAGCCAAGATTAATGTCGTCATGTCGCTGGCTGGCGTATACCCTCTCCTCAGCTCGCTCAGCCGCAGCTGAAACCCACCTGTGTTAGCGTCTTGTGCCCCCAACATCGTGCTCGCCCCCAGACATTTTGCCATGACTCTCACTACTTCTACAGGAGCCGGCAACAATGCTGAGTCCCTCCAGAGTGCCCTAAAAGTCCTCTGCCGGGTCAGTAACTTGACTGAAACCCAATTTGCCGCCTTTCGGCAGTTCTACGACGAAGCGCGACCAGAAGTTGGACTTGCACGACATAACAGTGGGACTGTCATTCCTATTGATGGTATCGGCCTGCCAACGCATGAAAGCGTTGTGCAAGCAGTCAAAACCCTGAGATCTAGCTCAGAGAAAACAGCGGAGGCATTCTGGACTGAAACGTTTCCGCACTGTGCCATCCAGAACCAGAAGAACGCGGCTCGGCAAACAGTGAAGCTCGCCTATCTAGTTGATCCGGCTTCACAAGATGACTATCCGAACGGCTTTAGGTTCGAAAACGAGCAGGTGTATCCCGTTAGGTGGCAGCCAGAGCAGAATTTCAAAGATTTCTTTCATGCCGCCTTCCCCACTGACACTCAAGATGTATGGGCGGCTTCGAGCAAGCAAACATCCCTAAGAGCATGGAAACTTCACCGAAGGCTGAAACTCGAGATTGTGCGGACTAGTGACCTCGCTGAGCACCTGGTTTACAATCCGAAAACGAAGTCTCTAGCTGTCTTTCATCAAGTTGAATGGCTCAAGGCGCAGATACGGTATACCAAGGACATGAAATTGAGCGATGCGGTTGAGGTGAGCCTTGCTGCGTGCGTAAATCCCCTTTCCTTTTCCTCCGCTTTCCTAAGCTAGCTGCATCATGCTGATCTACATGGTTCAGTGGAACGTTACCTCCGCAGCTCCTCAACGAGACTCTTTACACCATCTATGCAATTCTGTTCCCTATCGGCACCAACAAAAGTCCCTTAGGTTCGCGAAGCGCCTCGTCCGTGCAGAGAGGCCGTTTGATCCCAACCTCCTCATCTACGACGGACCAGTCCATGAACTTCCTGCAAACTTCAAGTGCGTTTACTGGAGCAGAAGACTGAAGGCTTTGCAGGCGCTAGTAGAGGCACGCCAAAAAATAAGATTGTCTCGTGGTTTGAGCGGCATACGTCGGAGAGAAATGCGCTAACAGTGGCAATTTTTGGCCTCCTTCTTAGTGCCTTGTTTAGCTTTCTTGGCTTGATAGTAGGTATTCTCCAGGTTGTTGTCTCTATACAGGCTTGGAAATACCCTGTGCAACGTTCTCATGGCTAGTTTGCTTTCACAAAGAGTATTACAGCCTTATGGATATTGATTAAATTGTCTATAGTTAACTAATAGTTATTTTTTTACTTTTTCACTTTTGATAATAATCTTTTTATATAATACCGTCTTAACTGTTTGAACAACGGGGTACTCTCCTGTTGCTGAAGGTCGTAACAGCATTAAAGGAGGTGATTCTTTTAACTTGTTGCTTGTAACATAGCTATAATAGAGCTACTTGTTACAAGCAACGAAGGATCTCTCCTGGACGATGGCCGCAGGTTGGAGACCATTGGGCGCCACGTCAAAAGGTAATGATCACCGCGGGCGGCGGTCACGTGATTAACATCACGCCAAGATTGCTATTAGACGCTAGCGCATGATAGTAGGGCATATATAATAGCAACTATTAGGGACATTAGGCCAAGACTCAGGATGGGAGTAATAGCAGTAATAGCAGGCAGACGACAACGGATATAAGAATAGGTTAGATTTCATTATTACATTCGTTATAGTCAACTCTTATAAGTTCTTCTCTTATATAGATTAATACTTAGTTATTCTATTATTATAGAATTAATTATTTATTTTACATTTAGTTAAACTCCTATAACTTTCTCCACTACAAATTACTAGAAAATAATCGCACGGAATACTTTATATAAGTCTCGCCCTAACCTAGACTAAGACTAGATAAGTATCGCGAACCCCTATATAACACTTTAACTACCTATAGATTCTATAGAAGGATTTAACTAATAGTCGCTTAACTAAGCAAGATAGCTTATTAAGGCAACCTAGCGGATGTCCCTAGCATAGGATCTAACCAAAAGCCCGAGGATAATAAGATGCTCACCTAGTAATAGAGGGGAACCTAAGGTAGAACCTACTCCTAGAGAGTTAGTAGCTAGGCTTAAGCGACAGGTAAAGGAGCAAGCTAAGCAGCTAGTAGACATGTAGAGTCTAGTCAACTAGCTTATAGGGTAGCTTATAGCCACGCCGAACGAGACTACTTCTAAAGCCTAAGATAGGTATACCTAAGAAATATAAAGGAGGACGTAACGAACTAAGAACGTTTCTTACTAACGTCGACCTCTATTACGGACTTAACTAGGTTCCTAACGACTAAAGATTCTTATAGCAAGTACACT
>JAJGBQ010000013.1:0-26354 GCA_022457065.1 Curvularia sp. ZM96 | reverse complement strand
CCTTGTTGTGCGGCAGGCCGGAAAATCGCGCAGCGCCCACACCATCGCGTCAGCGGGTTGGTGATGCAGATGACGAAGAGCGTTCAGCGCGTTGTTCTTGATGCCCTCGCCTACGGCCTTCATGACCTTGAGGTTGATGCCCAGCAGGTCGTCGCGGCTCATGCCCGGCTTGCGGGCGACGCCGGCGTGACGATGATGACGTCGGCGTCCTTGATGTCGGCATAATCGTTGGTGCCGGTGATCCCGGCATCGAAGCCTTCGACGGGACCGCATTGCGACAGATCCAGCGCCTTGCCCTGCGGCGCCTTCGACCACGTCGAACAGGACGATGTCGCCCAGCCCTTTGAGGGCCGCCAGATGCGCGAGCGTGCCGCCGATATTGCCAGCGCCGATGAGCGCGATCTTCTTACGGGCCATATGCAATCATCACTCAAGCTCGAAATATTGGAATTGCTCGCCCGCCGGGCCGATATGACAAAGGTTTCAACCTGCCAAAAGATGGCCGCGTAATTTATCTTTGCAATTCATTCGCAATTGCATTATAGGTCCACCGCCTTTGTCGCTCACGCGCTCCTACCCTGGTGCCTGATCCTTCCCAAAGGCTGCCTGCCGGATGCCTCTCCATTTTGGGAGGCATCCGGGCCTATTTTCATGACAACAGGCAAAAAAGCCACGCAACGCAGCCGGTTGTTGGAACCGTGGCCCAGCGCCAGATAATCGTCCGACTGCATTTCCATAAGGCGGGAGACGGTCCGCTCGAACTCAAAGGCGCCATCCCCTTCAGGATAGAGGCACGCAGGTTCAGCGTCTGCCGAAACAAGCAGTTTCACCTTATATTCGTAAAGCAGTCGATCAGCGTCACGAAGCGCGCGGCGTTGCGATTTTCCGGGCCGAGAACAGGGATGCCGACGATGATGACCGTGTGATATTTGCGAGCGATGGCCAGATAATCGGCGCGCCGCGGCCTCTGCTGGAGTCGCTTGAAGGAGAAAACCGCGACCCTTTCAGGCTTTTGGGCACATGGAGCGTGCGACCGCCCTGCACCGGAATATCTTCGGACGGCACATGGTCGATCCTCCGGCGGATAATCGGTCAGCGGAAGCAGCTTGACTGAGCGCCGTCGCCTCCGGCCCATTGGGGAATGCCACAATGTCGCATCGCCCAGACGGTCAGGCCGATAGTCGGTCGGCCCGTTCAGCGTCATGACGTCCAGCCGTTCCTTGATCAGATCGATGAAGGGCAGGAAAAGCTGACGGTTAAGGCCGTTCTTGTAGAGATCGTCCGGCGCGCGGTTGGATGTGGTGACGATCGTGACGCGCCTGTCGAGCAATCCGGTAAACAGCCGACGACATGATCGCTGCGTCAGCCATATTGTTCACGACCATCTCATCGAAACAAAGCAGCCACGCTCCTCCGCCAGCAGATCGACGACCGGCGGGATCGGATCACCGTTTCGGACTTGCGCGCTTCGGCGAGCCGCGCATGGACATCCAGCATGAATTCGTGGAAATGGGCGCGCTTCTTGCTGCATGCGCGGCTTCGAAGAACAGGTCCATCAGCATCGACTTGCCGCGCCCGACCCCATATAGAGACGCGCGGCGGTTCCGGCGGCTTACGCAACAATTTCCAGAGCGTCGATCCGCGCGGCGGCGTCGCTTCAATTCGGCCTGCAACCGGGTCAACCGTTCGGCCGCAGCGCGCTGATCAGGATCCGGCCGCAATTCGCCCGCGGCGATCAGGGCGTCGTACCGGGCGATTACCTCGGTCACCGGTTCTGGCCGACCTTTCGGATCGTGGCCATGAAGGTTGCGATAACGCCGAAATCCTGCTCCACCGTGCCGCGCAAAAAGGCCATGCGGCCGGTTTCGCGCACCAGTTCGACCACGGCGTCCATGTTGCGCCCCGCCTCGCCCGGCGCGAGGAACTGGATCGACAGGTCGATCGTGACGGCAAAGCCAGATTCGTTGATGCCGCATCCGCGCGCCCCGGCGAAGATGGCGATGTCGATGAAGCCCGCCGTCGCACCTTGCATTTTGCCGGTGACGCTCGTCAGTATCTCATCCGGCAGCACACGGACACGGGCAACGCGCCCCGGCTCCTCCTCACGCACGCGGACTGGATTGTAGAGCGTGTTGAAACGCCCGTTCTGCCGCGGCCCCCAGATCATCCACCCCGCATTGTCCGGATCGGGCAGATAATCGAAGGCGATTTCCCGTTCGTCCGTCACCCGATCAAAGCTGCCGTTCGACCATCATCTTCTTGGTTTCGGCAATCGCCTTGGCCGGGCTGAGACCTTTGGGGCAGACGTTCGCGCAGTTCATAATGGTGCAGCGATACAGGCGGAAGGATCTTCCGTCGTCCAGACGCTCGCCAGTATATTCGTCGCGGCTGTCCGCCAGCCAGCGATAGGCCTGAAGCAGGATCGCCGGGCCAAGGAACTTTGTCTTCCACCAGTAGCTGGGGCAGCTGGTCGAGCAGCAGGCGCACAGGATGCACTCGTAAAGGCCGTCAGCTTCTCGCGGTCGGCGGGCGACTGGAGCCGTTCCTTGCCGCTGGGCGCGGGCTGACGGTTTGCAGCCACGGCTTGATCGAGTTGTACTGGGCATAAAATGGGTGAAGTCAGGAACGAGATCCTTATGACATCCATGTGCGGCAGCGGCGTGATCCGCACTTCCTTGCCCGCGCATTCATCGATGGCGGTGGTGCAGGCCAGCCGTTCCTGCCGTTCATGTTCATCGAACAGGAACCACAAATGCCTTCGCGGCACGAACGGCGGAAGGTCAGCGACGATCATATTCGTTCTTGATCTTGAGCAGCGCGTCCAGAACCATCGGGCCACAGTTGTCGAGATCGATCTCAAACGTGTCATAATGCGGGTTCTCGCCGAATCCGGATCGTAGCGATAGACTTTGAAGCTCTTGACGTTGGTCGCGCCGTCCGGCGCCGATGCCGCCTTGCTGGCCAGTGATCTTGCTGTTCTTGGGCAACGCAAATTCGGCCATCGCTGTATCAGTCCTGCTATCCCGGTTCCGCCCTCAACAATAGGGACCGCTTAGTCAAGCCGCCTGATCCGATAGAATGTCACGCAAGGCCGGATCGCACATGTATCTGGCCTTCCTGACCGAGCGCCAAGAAGGCCCATCCCCTGAGACAGGCGGGCATTGCATGCATATTCTTTCCTGTTCATAGGTGACCTCATCAACTGTTTCACGCTTTGCCGATCGCGCCGAAATGGCAGACGCGGGCGTGATACCGCAGGTCGCGGTCGCCAGCCCGCGCATATGCGGATGGTAAAGACGTCGCCTTATCCGGGCTTTGTTCCATCTGTGATGCTGCTGGGCAAGCGCGGGCCTTCTCAATGGCTTCGCCGCCTCCATGTCAGCCGCCATCCCCGCCTGCCCACGCTGCTGGGAGCGCTTCCTGGTTGCGTCGGTTCGACGCCATCGTCGTGCCGGAGCGGACCACGACCGCCATTCGCCACCTCCTGCCGCGCGGAACACGACTGATCTTCACGCCTCATGGCGCAGGCGACCGGGCATCACCTTCGATCAGCGGGATCGCCATTTCGACCTCTCTTGTTGCTGAGAAAAGAGTGAAGAGCGGATGCTGGACGCCGGCGATCCGGACCGGACATTATGCCGTCAATGGCTATGTGAAGCTGGATCTCATGACGCGGATGCAGAAAACGCGCGCGTCCTTGTTCGACAATGATCGGCCCACGGTTCTTTACGCGCATTTCCGCCGCCGGTCGCTGTCGTCATGGGACAGGTTGGGCGGGACGTCATCCAATGGTTCGCCGCGCAGGATCGCTATAATCTGGTGGTCGCGCCGCATGTCCGCTGTTCGCCGATGCTTGAGCGGATCGAGGCGGTGATGCGTGGCGGTGCCGGGCAAAATCTGATCGACCTGCAATCCGACCGGCTGTTCGACATGAGCTATACCGCAGGCGCCGACATCTATCTGGGCGATGTCAGCAGTCAGGTCTACGATGTGAGCATGCCGCGCCCCTGCCTGTTCCTGAACGCGCATGGGGTCGAATGGCGAGGCGATCCCGATTATCTTTTCTGGACTTTAGGCGATGTGCTTAACGATTGACGGGATTGCCCGGCGCGCTCGATCATGCGGACAGCACCCGCTATATGCCGAGGCGCAGAGGCAGAGGCTGGCCAGATCCGTCGGCGGCGATCCAGCCGGCGCGGCCCGGCGCGAGCCGAGGCGATCCTGCGCTTCCTTGCAAAGACCGGTCCAGGCGATAAGAGCAGCGGATCATGAACGACACCCCTCTCTTCCCGCCCTTTCTTCCCGCCCTTGCGCTGATCGGCGACAATTCCACATCTGGGCATGACCAATGCGGAGCGCCTGCGCCGTCTCGCGCGGGCGGAAGGATTGCCCGACGATACGCCGCAGACCACGCGGCGCGGCTCTCTCTCGACTATGTGTTCGATCCCGTGTGGCTGCGCCAGATCCGACGCGGCCCGGAACGGTGGTGACGGACGGCGGCGCTCTGGTGATGGCGCATCTGACGGCAGGCGTCCCGCCGGACGATCTGGAGCGCCATCGCGGCGAACTGGCGTTCATCGATTATCGCGACAATCCGCAAATCTACAACCGGCAGCTTCGCAAGCTGGATTGCCCCTTCATCCAACGGCTGACTCCAGCGACCCGGCGGCAGATCGAGCGAAAGAGCTATTTCGGCGCTTACAAGGGCGTCACCGACCTGCTGACCAAATATCTCTGGCCGGAACTGGCGTTGTGGCTGACGCGGCTGGCGGCGTCCGTGGGCATGACGCCGAACATGGTGACAGCCATCGGCGCGGCGCTGTGCGTGCTCGCCACCTACCTGTTTTCGCAAGGGCTTTATTGGAGCGGGATGCTGGCGGGGGTTCGTGTTCATGGTGCTGGATACCGTGGACGGGAAGCTGGCGCGCTGCACAATCACCTCATCCAAATGGGGCAATGTGTTCGATCATGGCGTCGATCTGATTCACCGCCCTTCTGGTGGTATTTCTGGGGCATCGGGCTGTCCGCCTGGGGGTTGGCGCTGTCTCCGCAAGCCTTGCGTTGGTGATGGCGGCAGTGATTGCGGGCTATGTCTTGCAGCGACTGATCGAAGGGATGTTCCTAAAGGATTTCGGCATGGACATCCATGTGTGGCAGCCTTTCGAACAGCCGGTTCCGGCTGATTACCGCGCGCAATCCGAACATGGTGATCCTGTTCGTGGCGCTGCTGTTCGGGCGGCCGGATGTCGGGCTGATCGCGCTGGCGTGGTGGACGGTGATTTCGCTGGTTGTGCATGCGGTGCGGCTGGCGCAGGCTTATGGCGTGAAGCGGTCGGGGCGGGCGATTGTGAGCTGGATGGAAGCGAAATCATGAATGAAACCATCAAGGGATTCGGTTTTTCGCAGACCTTGTAGGAGATTTAACATGGGTCGTGCTGTCCGGCCCGCGCAGCCCGCTGGGATCGCTGGTGCTGGCGGCGAAGAGCGAGGCGACCGCGTTTGGCGATCTGCCCGCGGAAGCCCATGCCGAACTGGCCGTGGTGACGAAGGCGATTGAAAGCGCGCTCCGCCAGGCCGTGAGCTATGCGAAGATCAATTACCTCATGCTGATGATGGTGGACCCGCATGTGCATTTCCACGTCATCCCCCGCTACGCGCGCGGCCATGCGGGCGTCGATGTCCCCGACGCCGGGTGGCCGGGGCAGCCGGATCTGGGCAGCGCGGTCAAATTGACGGCGGAGCAGCGGGATGCGCTGGCGCAATGGCTGAAAGGCCATTTCGACTGAAACAGATCGACATTCAGAAGATGGTGGAGCAAGCCGAAGGCCAGCGAAGCTAAAGGGGTGGATTTCAAGAACCGGCGGCGCAGCGCCCGCAGGTCATGAACACCGAAGCGGGGAAAGACGCCATTTTGCAGCCCACCAGAACCGAAAGCCGATCCGTCCTGAAGCCGACACAGGCTTATTTCGCGTAACGCCTTCCGCCACCCAGCGGGCGGTCAGGGCATTGGCGGCTTCCACATCCTGCGGAAAATCGACTTCCTGCCAGTCCAGCCCCTCGATCGAAACGGTGCCGACGCGGTTACCCTTCGCGATGATGTCGATGGCGCGCAGATACCAGCGTTCCACGCCTTCGGGCGTCCGCATCATCTGGTCGATCTGATTGCGGAAGATCGCCGGGCCTTCGCCGGTAAGGCCAGCATCCCGATGGATTCGGCGTTGGTGTCAGCGGCAGCAACCCGCTGGCGTGAATGCGTGGCCGCTTTCGTCGCGGTTCACCTTCATGTCGTCATCATCATAGTCGGACTTTACGTCGACGGTGACGGTGATCGCGTCCTGCGCGCCACCGACCAGCCGGCCCACAATCTCATCCGATATGATGGTGTCGCCGTTGAGGATGATGAAGTCGCGGTCCATTTCCTCCCGCGATCCAGCAGGTGCCCAGATTGTCCGCGACCTGGAAAGGGATTGAACAGCGTCCACACCCGCGCGCCGGTGTCCCGAAGTTGGAAGCGCGTGATCCTCCACCCGTTCCGTGCGGAAGCCCGTGACGACCACAATATCGCTGACCCTGTTCGCGACCAGCGCCACCTGCCAGCTGATGAGGGTGCGGCCATTGAAGTCGATCATGCATTTGGGAATGTCACGGGTCAACGGAAGAGACGCGAACCCTGCCCCGCCGACAGGATGATGGCTTTGGTGATGCTCATGGGGCGCTGCTGTAGAACATCGGGCGGGGATGTGGGAACGGGTTTTTGAAGAACCGATGGGAAATCGGCCGGGCACCTTATGACCCCGCCCGCCGCAAGCGAGCGCTCTGGCCGCTGCGATCGGCAAGGCCGGATTCAGACCAGATTCTGACGGTTGCCGGATCGAACGGCAGGAAACTCTCTCCCGCGCTCGGCCTTCCGCGCCCATTGCGGATCGGCGATGAGCGCGCGCCCCACGCCGATCAGGTCAAATTCGCCGGCGGTCATACGCCGCCGCACCCCCGCCAGATTGTCGATGCCGCGCTGCCCCGCAGCATAGGAACCATAGAGGTCGCGATCCAGACCGACACCGCCGACGGCCATGGCAGGCAGTCCCGTAAGCTGCCTGGCCCATCCCGCGAGCGTCAGGTCGCTTCCATCGAAGGCCGGCATATCAAATTTGCGCGTGCTCGCGTCGAAGATGTCGACACCGCATCGACCAGAGGCGCAGCATCGTCTCCAATTCTCCCGGCGTCCGGGCAAGCAGCGCCTGATAATCCTGCTGTTTCCATTGCGAGAAACGAAACATGATCGGGACATCGCCGCCCACCGCGCCGCGGATGGCGGACACCACCGCCGCCGCGAAGGCGCTGCGCCCGGCCAGATCGCCGCCCCAGCGGTCATTACGGCGATTGGTTTCCGCCCACAAAAATGAGTCGATCAGATAGCCATGCGCGCCATGAATGGCGATGCCGTCGAACCCCGTCAGGACCGCATTGCGCGCGGCATCCGCAAATGCGGCAATCACGTCGGCGATCTCCCCATCCGTCATCGCCTTTCGCTCCGGGAGAACGCGGGCGACATAATCGTCAGGGACGGTCGACCTGCGTCCCGCCGGTCCCCAAAGGCCCGACGGCCTGCTCGGCACCTGCGGATAAGGCCCGGTGCCGTCCTCGCGGATCGGCCCCATGTGCCAGAGTTGCGGGAATATCCCGCCTCCCGCGCCATGCACCGCGTCGACCACCGCCCGCCAGCCGCGACGCGGCGTCGCCATATAGGAAGGGAACGTCCCTTTCCTTCATGCTGCCGCCACCCAGCGCGGAGCCGTGCTGAATGCCGACGCCTTCGGTCACGATCAGCCCTACGCCGGCTTCCGCGGCGTCGGTAATAGGCGATGACCGCGTCGTTCGGCACGCCGCCGGGAAGAACGGTTTCGGGTCATCGGCGCCATCACGATTCGATTGTCCAGCCGAACCTTGCCGATCGAAAATGGGCTGAAAAGAATGTCCTGCATATGATGCTCCTTCCTGACCGACTGTATGGCAGTCAGGTTCCCCATGGAAAGAAGGCACGAGAATATGCCTTCCGCCGCTTCGCGAACGCCACGCCATCCCCATTTGCCGATTGCCGCCAGAGTCCCTAGATAGCGCGCGTCAGATAGCGACGCTCCAGCGAAAGGCCGGGCACGGGTGAAGATGAAAAGCGGATCGGGCGGGGCCGGCGACGGCTTTGCGCGCATCCTGGCGAATACCGGCTGGCTGCTGGGCGGCAAGGGCGTGGGCGCGGTGCTGAGCCTGGCCTATCTCGCCATCGTCACGCGCACATTGGGGGTTGCCGATTTCGGGCGCTTCGCACTGGTGCTGAGCGCCGCCAACGTCATCAAGACACTGGTCAGTTTCGATAGCTGGCAAATCGTCGTGCGTTACGGCCAGCCGCATCTGGCGGCGGGAAATGACGACGCGCTCAATCGCGTGCTGCGCTTCTGCATCCTGATCGACCTTGCTTCCGCGCTGGCCGGAGGGGTGGTCGCGGGCGCCATCATCATCCTGTTCGGCCATCTGATGGACCTGTCGGCGCAGATGGGATGGCAGGCCTGGCTGTTCTGCATGATGATGATGATCACCATCCGTTCCAGCCCGACCGGCATATTGCGCCTGTTCGACCGTTTCGATCGGCGGCTTTCGCGGAAACCATGATCCCGGTCGGGCGGATGATCGGGGCAGGCGTTGCGCTGGCGCTGATGCCGGGCATCACGGGTTTCCTGATCGCCTGGGCGGCGGCGGAGCTGCTATGCGCGGCGGCCTATTGGATATTGGCGCTGCGCGGGGGGAGCGGATCGGACGCTGGCGCGCGGGCCGGGCGCTGGACGCGCGGCATGAAAATCCCGGCATCGTCGGATTCCTGACCGCAACCAACCTGCAAACCACGCTGTCGTCGGTAGGGCAGCAGGTGGCGGTGCTGATCGTCGGCCTGTTCGTGGGGCCGGCGGCGCGAGCCTCTATCGCCTCGCCAACCAGCTTGCCAATTCACTGACGAAGATTTCCAGCCTGTTGTCACGCAGCATCTTCGTGGAGCTGACGCGCACGCATAGCAGCCATGGCGCGGATGCGCTGCGGACCCTGTTCCGGCGGACCAATCGGCTGGCGCTGATCGCGGGGGCGGTCATCATCGCGCTGATCCTGACGATCGGCCATCCGCTGCTGGGCTGATCGCGGGCAAGGCATTTCTGCCTGCCCGCTGCTGCTGCTGCTGGGCGTGGCGGCCTGCATCGACCTGGTGGGGGTGAGCTATCGTCCGCTGCTGATGGCGACGGACCGGGCCAGCCTGTCGCTGCGGATCACCTTCATCGCGACGGCCTTGCTGCTGGGGCTGCAGGCGGCGCTGCTGCCGATCTATGGCACCATCGGCGCGGCCGCCGCGAATATCGTCGCCGCCAGCGCCGGATTCCTGATGATGGGGCTGGCGAGCCGCCGGGCGGTGGAGGTGCATGCCGCCGCCGAACAGATGCGCGAAGGCGGCGGCTGACCCTTTCAGGCCGGGCTGGCGAGGATGGATTCGATCAGCGCCACATCCTCCGCCTTGTCCGCGTCGATGCAGGCCTCGGCCTTGTCCTGCCGCGACGCGCGCGACGAGGCCGAAGCGGCGGCCTATGCGCGCCATGCCACCGCGCAGGGTCAGCAGGCGGAGCGCCGCGCCGATCAGGGCGAAGGGACCGAAGGCGGCAGGATCTTCCATCCCTTTTCCGGTCCTGCTCCACATCCTGCCACAGCGCGATGATAGGGCGCGCCTTCGCGCTGCCGAACCAGAAGATATTCGCGCCCGACCACCAGCCGTCCCGGAACTTGAGCCATGTGCGGCGCGAGGCAGGATAGCGGGCGAGCAGCGTGGCGCGCTCCACCGGCGACGGCGATGTCCGCGCCGCTCGCCTGCGCGATGAACTGGTCGAGCATGGCGCTGTCCAGCAGCACATGATCGGCGGTGGTCAACAGCAGCGGGAACGGCAGGTCCGCCGGTCCATCAGCGCCGCAGCAGGAGGCTATGCCGCGCCGCTCGTCTCAAACGCGACCTTGGGATGATCGGCGAGCCAGGCGGTGGCGGGGGCGCCGGTATAGAGGCCGGGCGACTGGGTCAAGATGAGGACGCGGCCGATGGCCGGATGCGCCACCAGCGCGCGGGCGGATAGTCGATCATCGGGATGCCCGCGATGGGGACGAGGGCTTGGCGGCGACGCCTGCCGCCTGCGCCAGCGGATCGAACAGGACGCGATCCGGCGAGCAGGATGGCGGTGACGGTCGAGGCAGCCGGATCGGTCATGCCGGAGCGTTAGCGCAGACGCGGCGCGCGCGCCAAGCCGCTTATTTCCGGTAGCGGCGGGAGCCAAAGGCGCTTTTGCGCGAAACTTTCGCGCAGGCCGGGGTGCGCCTTCAATTGCGCCAGGCGGGCGCGGAAATTGGCGAGATCGCGGCCCGCCAGCTGGATGTGGTGGTGAAGGTGACGGACAGCGGATTGACCGTGCGGCCATTGCGGTAGAGTTCATAGTGCAAATGCGGGCCGGTCGACAGGCCCGTCGATCCGACATAGCCGATCACTTGCCCGCGCCGCACGCGCTGGCCCGACACGGCGGCGATGCGGCTCATATGCCCATAGCCGGTGGCAAGACCGCCGCCATGCTCCAGCCGCACATAATTGCCATGCCCGCCATGCCGCCCGGCAAAGGATACCCGGCCGTCCGTCACCGCATAGATGGGCGAACCGTAACGCGCGGCGAAATCCGCCCGCATGCATTCGCGTATAGCCCAGGATCGGATGGCGGCGCTGGCCGTAGCCGGAGGAGATGCGACCAGCCACCGGCTGCGTGGCACGCCGCGACGTTCTCCACGCCCGACGCTTCGAACCATTCGGTGCGGCCGCCTGTCGTCCATTTGAGCATGTCGATGGATTTGCCCCGCGACCGGCGCAATCCCGCATAGAGCAGATCGCCTACTTCCACATCGCCGGTTTCGGCGCGGCGATATTCGGTGACGATGTCGTAGCGGTCCCCGGACGGATCGAGCCGAGGTCCACCTGCTGCGCGATGACGCGCAGGAATGCCTGCGCCGCCTTGGGCAGGTGCGCCTGCGCCTGCGGCCGTTGTACGCTGTCGCCCACCACCCCCTGGATGCGGAGCGGCGTGTCGTCGACACGGATCGGGATGCGCTTCACCTGAAGCGCACCGCCGACGCGGTTGATCTCCACCCCAAGGTCGAGACGCGCGCGGAAAGCGAGATGGTCGAGCGGACGGGGCCGGTCGCGGCTGGCGCGGCGGCCCAGCACGATGTCGAGCCGCGTGCCCGCCTTCGCGCCGCCGCTCATGTCACCGCCGACCAGCGCATTGACGATCGCCACGTCGCCCGCGCTGACGCCCGCGCGGGACAAGGCGCGGGGCAGCGTGTCGCTGCTGCCGATCTGGGCGTTGAGTTCAATCTGGGGACGTTCGGGCGTCTGGCGCAGCGGCTGGACCGCATCGGTCGATCCCATTGCGATGCCCGCTGTCCGCGCCCATCGCGAGCGGCGTTATCATCTGGCTACGCACTTCGTCGAACTGCGCCTGTTCCAGCAGCGGTTCGGGCGCGCCGGGCACGGGCTGAAAACCGGGAGAGAGATAGAGCGCGGTGGCGCACAGGCCGAAACAGGTGGCAAGGCCGCGGAACCATGAGGCTGCCGACGCGCTGGCCAAGGTCGGGGACAAGATCCACATCCTCGGCCCAGTCCCGAGCCGGGCGCGCCAGTCGAGCGGGCGGTCCACGGTGCGTGACGGATGTTTCAGGGAATCGGCGAGCCATAGGGAAGCGGTCGCTCCCCCCTGCTGCGTTCCGAACTGGTTTTCCTGAAACAGGCCGCGTCCCCCGGGACAGTTCATCGCATCGCCACAAGGCAACGACCCCGCGCCGCGCCGAGGCCGCACTGTTGTGAACGCATGGGGTTAAAGTCAATTTAAGACGCCGAAATGACGGTCCCGCATGCGGTGAGCCGTGCGTCAGGCCAGACAGGCGATTGGAAACAGGGCCGAAGTTTTGGCGGCGGAAGCAAAGTCCTTGCCCTGTCCCCTTTCATGCCCGACATAACCCCATGGCCCAATTCGCCCGATCGCCCATAACTGCCGTGCTTGGGCCCACCAATACCGGCAAGACGCATCTGGCCGTCGAACGCATGTGCGGCCATTCCAGCGGCATGATGGGCTTTCCGCTGCGCCTGCTGGCGCGCGAAGTCTATGATCGGGTAGTCGCGATCAAGGGCGCGCCGCAGGTCGCTCTCATCACCGGCGAGGAAAGATCGTGCCGCCGGGCGCGCGCTATTTCCTCTGCACGGCGAATCCATGCCGATCGGCGCAGGCCGGCAGGCCGAGGCGCAGACAAGACCGCAGGCCGGCAGGCCGGAAGCCCCGGCGACGGACTGGACGATTATGCCTTCGTCGCGCTGGACGAGGCGCAACTGGGCGCGGACCCGGAGCGCGGGCATGTCTTCACCGACCGGCTGCTGCGCTCGGGGGCGGGAGGAGACGATGATCCTCGGCTCCGCCAGCATCGCCCGGGTGGTCAAGGCGCTGGTGCCCGATGTGGAGATCATCGGGCGGCACGCTTTTCGACGCTCAGCTATGCGGGCGCGAAAAGCTGTCCGCCTGCCCAAACGGTCCGCCATCGTCGCCTTTTCCGCCGAGGAGGTCTATGCCGTGGCGGAAATGCTGCGGCGTTTCGCGGCGGCGCGGCCGTAGTGATGGGCGCGCTTTCGCCCCGCACCCGCAACGCGCAGGTGCAGATGTTCCTGAACGGCGAGGTCGATTATCTGGTCGCGACCGACGCCATCGGCATGAGGCCTCAATCTGGACGTGGCGCATGTCGCCTTCGCCTCGCTCCGCAAGTTCGACGGGCGGCGGACGGCGGCTGACCGTCAGCGAAATGGCGCAGAGTCGCCGGCGCGCGGGGCGGCATCATCAGGACGGCACCTTCGGCAGCCTGGGCAGCGAGGATGGCGACGCCGCCTTCAGCCCGAGGAGATCGAGGCGATAGAGGCGCACCGCTTTCCCCGCGTGGAGCAACTTTTCTGGCGCGACGGCACGCCCCGGCTGGACAGTCTGGCAACGCTGATCGCCGATCTGGAGGAACGGCCCGACCGGCCCGAGCTGCGCGCCGCGCCGAAGCGGTGGATCTGGCGGTGCTGAAAAAACTGGCCGATGACCCATTGGTTATCGAACGAGTGAAGGGCAAGCGCGCCGTGGCGCGGCTGTGGATGCCTGCGGCCTGCCCGATTCCAGAAGCTGGGCGCGGAACATCACGCCCGCACGGTGAACCGCATCTGGCGCTTCTGTCCGAAGGTCAGGGGCACATCCCCGCGACTGGTTCGCCCAAGCCGTGGCGCGACTCGATTCGGTGCAGGGCATATCGACACGCTTTCGGGGCGGATCGCGGCAGCGCGGACATGGTCTATATCGCGCACCGGCCCGACTGGCTGGCGCATCCCGCCGAAATGGCCGAGCGCACGCGCGCGCTGGAGCTGTCCGACGCGCTGCACGCGGCCCGACGCAGCGTTTCGTGGACCGGCGCACCGCCGTGCTGCTGCGCGACATCAGGGCAGAATGTGGACAGCCTGCCCGTCACCGTGGAGCAGGATGGGACGGTCTGCGTCGATGGCGAGACGATCGGGCGACTTGACGGATTTCGTTTTCGGTCGATCCGCTACGCGTCATCAGGACAGGAAGATGCTGCTGGCGGCCGCCGAGCGCCGCCTTGGGAGGATATTGCGAGTGAAGGCTGAAGAATTGTTGGGCGCGGCGGATACGGATTTCGCGCTCATGGACGCGGCAGGGGACATGCCCGGCATAAGCTGGCAGGGCAATCCGGTCGCGGCACTGCTGGCCGGGCCGACGCTGCTGACACCTGAAAATACGGCTGGATCGCGCGCTTTCCGCCCTGGGGCAGGATGTGCAGAAGCAGATCGCAGCCCGCCTTGCCACATGGTTCCGAAGGTCAGAAGGAAAGCATCTGTTGCCGCTCGTGAAGATGAGCCGGCGAGCGCGTCCGAAGCCGAAATCCCCGCCGTGGTGCGCGCCGTGTTCGCCCAGCTTGCCGATGCGGGCGGCGTGATCGCGCGGACCGAACTCGATCGGCGCTCGCGCATCTGGACAAGGAACAGCGCCATCTTCTGCGGAAGGCGGGGATCGATATCGGCGTGCTCGACATTTATCATCCCGGCTTGCTGAAGCCGGGCGGGGCGCGCTGGCGTGCGGCCCTGCTGGCGGCGCGATTGGGCAAGCCCTGCCTGCGCCTGCCGCAGCCGGGCTGACGCTGATCCCGGCGGGGCGGGACGCGCAGATGGGCGCGCGGATCGCGGGCTTCCGGGGTTTTGGCGAACAGATGCTGCGGATCGACATGGCCGAGCGCATGGCCCGCGCGCCCATGAAGCCATCGCCAAGGGCGAAGCCTTTACCGCGCAAAGCCCACAGATCGTGTCGCTGGGGCTGGCAGAAGCATCCTTCCTGCAACTAATGAAGCTGGCGGGCTTCCGCGCGGTGGAAGCGCCGGAGGAAGCGGCCCGAACTGGGCATTCCGGGACGGCAGAAGACGCGCCCGCCGCAGCAACGGACCAGTCGCGATGGCGATGGTCGCGGCCGAGGCAAGCGGGATGCGCCCCAGCGGCGAAGGATCGACCGCCAGCGCCGGGCCGAAACCCGCTGCCGCCAACGCCTTTGCCGGGCTGGCCGAACTGTTGGGCGGCAATGGCTGACGCCGGACATGGCCTGACGCATGGCCCTGCCCTGCAGATCGACAAGTTCCTGTGGTTCACCCGACTGCCAAGAGCCGCTCTATCGCGCAAAGTCGCTGAGGACGGGCATATCCGCGTCAATGGCCGGCGCATCGAACGGTCCCATACGCCGGTGCGGCCGGGCGACCTCATCACCTTCCGCATCCCGGCGGCGTGCGCGTGGTGCGGGTGATCTCAGCTTCCCGGACGGCGCGGTCCCGCGTCCGGAAGCGCCGTCTGCTATGAAGAACTGAAGCTGGGGCATTGACGCCACAACAATATCCTCATTGACCTTCGCGAAAGCCGCGCATAGCAGGGGCACGATTTCCGCCACTCAAGAGTGCCCTGCCAATGACCTATGTCGTGACCGACAACTGCATCCGCTGCAAATATATGGATTGCGTCGAGGTCTGCCCCGTGGACTGTTTCTACGGGGAGAACATGCTGGTCATCAATCCCAATGAGTGCATCGACTGCGGCGTGTGCGAACCGGAATGCCCGGCCAGAAGCAATCCTGCCGGATACGGAAAACGGCCTTGAAAAATGGCTGGAGCTGAACACGAAATTCTCCGCCGAATGGCCCAACATCACGGTAAAGGGCGGCGCCCGCCGATGCGGACGACATGCGCGGCGTGGAAAACAAGCTGGAGCAGTTTTTCTCGCCCGAAGCTCGCGACTGATCGCACAGCGCCGTCCGGCAAGCGATTTGTGCCATGGCTACCGGATATTGTGTCCGGGAGTGGCAATTTTATTACGAATCTGCTAAATAGCTTTCTGACGGCGGGCTTGGTCGCGCCCGTTCAGGAGAAATAGTCTCATGTTCTAATGGCGGCGCCGCGGTCTTCCCGGCATGTTTCGACTTGCATGTGCTTCGCGACGGCCCGTCTCCCCGGTTGAATTGGAAAGGTTTCAAATGGCTGCCAAGGCGCTGTCCTTTGACGTCGGTGATTATGTCGTCTACCCCAAGCATGGCGTTGGCCGTGTGGTCGAACTGCAAAAAGAGCAGATCGCCGGCATGGAGCTGGAACTCTATGTGCTGCGTTTCGAAAAGGAGCGCATGACGCTCCGCGTGCTTTTGCACCAACAAGGCCGAAGGCGTCGGAATGCGTAAGCTTTCCTCCAACAAGACGCTGGAAGCGATGAAACGCTGAAGGGCAAGCCCAAGGTGAAGCGCACCATGTGGTCGCGCCGCGCAGGAATATGAAGCCAAGATCAATTCGGGCGACCTGGTGTCGATCGCCGAAGTGACCCGCGACCTGTTCCGCGCCGACGACCAGCCCGAACAAAGCTATTCCGGGCGCCAGATCTTCCGGGGCCGCTTCCAGCCGCCTCGCCCGCAGACCGGCGGCGATGAGAAACCGACAGTGAGCGCGCTCAAGAAGATCCTGCGATCCTCAACGAAGCAGCGCCGCGACATGTAAAAGCCGAAGGCTGACGAATTTTCGGCCGAGCCGACAACGGCAGGCCGGATTCAGGAAAGGGCGTCGCGGGCGCCCTTTTTTGGCAATCATATCCTTGCACTTTGTGGCGATCATATCGGTTGCCAATCCGACGGGATAGCCGATTTGGCTGGGGGGCGAACGGCCGCTTTCTTCATCCCCATCCGTCCCGACTAGGCCCTGAGCCTGTCAAAGGGCGTATCCGAGGACATTGAGTGCGCCTGCCCTTCGATCCGGGCCTTCGGCTTCGCTCCAGCCCCACTGGGGCGAACGAATATCTGTTGCGGCGTAAATATCTGCCACCGGCCGTAACCCGCCATGAGGTGCGGGCTGTTTAGATAAAACCGTATTTTATTCCGTCACTGTGGCCGGGCAGACAGGTCGGCGCCCCATATTCCGCCTCAATGCTGATCCTGCACGGATTGCGCCGCATCCTTGGCGGCGGCGCCGACATCGGACGCGGCCTGTCCGACTTTCTGCGCGGCATCCTCGACCGCGCTGTCCTTGCCGCTTCACCGTTCATGAGGAACAAGGCGGCGACCACGACCACCACGACGGAAGCAGACCGCCAACATTGCTGTGCCACCGCTCCGCTTTTCCACTATCGATCACGCGGGGCGCTTCTTCCCGTCCGCGGCCATCGGTCATCCTCCTTCTTCCGATATTCGCTGCCGATCAATGCGCGAAGAGGAGACTTGTTCCTCTATTCGTGTCGGTCCGCGGCCTCAATGGCCGCGGTTCGTCCCTAGATCCAGTTCCGCGCGCCAGCCCAGAACATTGACGCCATAGTTCGACCGGCTGCCCGCCAGGATCGCTGCGTCGGTATAATTGATATGCGCGTAGTTGAGGTTGAAGCGCAGATATTCGATAGGGTCCATACCAGCGCGGCGATATCCGACTTTTGCGTCCCGCCCACGATATCGCGATCATTCATGTCGAGATAATCGTAACGCAGCGTCACCTGCGCGCCCACCCGCCATTGCCGTTCCCGACCGGATTGGCGGGCTTCACGCCGCCGAATATGCCGTTCTTATAGCTGCGGGTTTCGCCGGTCAGAACATAGCCGATTTCCCATAGCCGCCGGAAAGTCGGGTCGGCAAGACCGGCCGCCGGACACGCAGCCAATGCCCTTCTTCCACCCACCAGCGGACCGTGGCTTCCGCCAGTTCCACCATAGTGATTCTCACCCGTCGCGGCGATGTCCCCGCTATTGAGGAAATAGCTGTTAACCGTGTGGAGGAAGGGTCGCTGGCGGTATCGCTTGCGGATTTTCAACGAGGCGCTGCCGGGTCGCGCCAGTGGCCCGACAGGCCGAAATGCAGCTGGGTATCGCCGAATTTGGGCGCGAGCACGATGCGCCCGTCAATCCCATAGCTGTTATTTTCATCCCGCCATTGGCCCGTCGGACGAATTGGCAAGCGCGTCGATATTGTCGGAGAAAATGCCGGCCTGCGCCAGGACGATGCCGGAGCGATATTGGACGGCGAGGCCCAGCCGCCGTTCAAACCCGAAAGCATCGGTGAAGGCGGCGCACTCCATGACCGATCCGGTGGTTGCTTGCCAGTTCGTCAAGCGACTGGAACTGGTTCTGATTGCTGCGTGACCAGCCATTTGCCACGCTCATAACTGATATAGGTGTCGACGGCATCGACCTTGTTATCGGAAAGCTCTACCTCCAGCTTTATGCCGAAACCGCCGCCCAACTGCCCTTCCCCGCCCAGACGCAGGCGGCCAGTTCGTTGGAATAGCCTGTCGCCCGGTCCATGACGCTGCCGGGCGCCCGAAGCAGACCGGCATCATATTGAATGCGGCCCTGACCTTGAAACTGGCGCCGCCTTTGCTGAAAACAAGGCTGCCTTTCCAGCCGACCGTCGTATCAGATCGGTTTGGGCGGGCGCGGCCTACGCCATTTGCGCGGGGTCTGCCCCCGGCGTGGGCGCAGCCTTTTGCTGCGCCGCGGCGGGCACCGCGCTGTCGACCACGATTCCAGTTGCTGCACCTGCGCCTTGAGCGCGCGATCTGCGCCCACCGAATTCCTGCGCCTCTGTCGCGCTGATGGTCTGCGCCGCCAGTGGATATGGGCGGCGGCCAACGCCAAAGCCGTCCCGATGCGAAGTGAAATCCTGCCGTTCATCTCAGTCCCTTTGTGGATCGCCGATGCGGATATGAAGTTTTTGTTTCATCTTCGTGCACTATATGTGTCAGTTCTGCGGACGATTGCGGCTGGAATGCTTTTGCATTTCTCCCTCACCATCATGGTTGCGCCCGCGAGGGCGGCGCTACGTTTCTCCGCTCATGCATTTCCTTCCGCCTCTTTCCCGCCATGCCCGATCCGCCCGGATCGCCTGGCGCCCTGTGCGCGACCATTTGCGCGCCATTCTGGCCAGCTGTTCGGACCATAGCAGCGGCCCTGTGGCGGTGAGCGTAATCGGCGTTCGGGACGATTTCGCGAAACCGCTGGGCGATTGCGATCCGGGCGCGAAACTGATGCTGGAAGCGACCGCGCAGGGCTGGTGGCCTTCGATGGGGAGAGATACCTGCCCGCCTGGCCAGCGGTGGATCGTGCAGGACGATGGCAGAAGCTATATCTTCCGCCTGCGCCGCGCCTTCTGGCCCAATGGCGAGCGCGTGACGGCCAAGGATGTCGCGCAGCTTTTGTCGGCGCGCATCGACAACCTGCGGCGGCTGGACCCGGACGGGCCGCTCGATGCTGTAGAGGCGGTGGTGCCGATGACGGGCGAGGTGGTCGAGATACGCCTGACCATGCCCGGCCCTTCGTGCTGCAGATGCTCGCCCAACCACAAATGGCGATCTGTCGAGCGCAGGCGGCACCGGCTATCGCGGCGGAAGTGGGGTGCGCTGCTCCTGAAGCCGGTCGACAAAGCGAGGATGCCGAGGATGCCGAGCGCCCCCTTCCCGCCTGGCAGGAATCGCATCTCCGGGCCGAACGGGCGGCTTTGGCGATCGTGCGTTTTCGTGAAGCCATGGCGGATCTGGTTGGGCGGGCGCTATACCGACCTGCCACTGCTGGTGCCTTCCGGCGTGGACCGGGACGCGGTGCGCGTCGATCCGGTGCAGGGGCTGCTGGGCCGCCATCACGGGCAAAGGGGCGTTGCTGGATGATGACAGCATCCGCCGCGCCATCAATATGAGCATCGACCGCAGCCAGTTGCCGACGATGTTCCCGTTGGGCGGCTGGGCGACGAGCGAGCAATTGCTTCCGCCCAGCTCGAATTGCCCGCCCCGTCCGCCGCGCCCGACTGGTCCGCGCTTTCGATCGAGGAACGCCGGGCGCGGGGACGGGCGGCGGTCGATCGCTGGCGCGGCGTACATGGCGCGCCGCCGCGACTCGGATCGCCCTGCCCGACGGACCGGGATCGACGATGCTGTTCGCGCTGGTGGCGCAGAGCCTGCGCGCCATCGGCCTTTCAGCGCAAAGGGTCGAGGTGAAACAGGATGCGGACCTGCGCCTGATCGACGAGGTGGCGGCCTATGACAGCGCGCTCTGGTATCTGGGCCGCGTCGGCTGCGCCAGGGCATCCGGTGCAGCAAGGACGCCGAAGCCATGTTGCGCTCGGCCGCATCGGCTCCACGGCGGAAGAGCGCGCGGACCGGATCGCGCAGGCCGTGGCGCTGACGCAGGCCCATGATGGCTATGTTCCGCTGGGCGCGCCGGTGCGATGGTCGCTGGCCGCGCGGCGGCTGACCGGGTTCATGCCATCGCCCCGCGCGCGCCACCCGTTGAATCATCTGTTCCGCGCCACCAATTAGGAGGCTGGAGGATGTTTGATGGCCATTTCCCAGGATCAGTTTGACCGCATCGCGCGCGACATGCCGGGCTTCGGCGGCGATCCCGCTTCGGTGCGCCGCCGGATCGAGGCGATGGAAGCCTTGCTGGAAGGATTGTTCGTCATACCGGGACGAACCGGCGCTCCGGGCTGGACAGCCTTGTCGGCCTGATCCCGGTGGTGGGCGATTTCGCGACCGCCGCCATGGGCGCATGGATGATCTGGGAAGCGCGCAACCTGGGCATGTCGAAATGGCATTGACGCGCATGGCCGCCAATGTCGGCGTCGATACGCTGATCGGCGCGATCCCCTTTGCAGGGGATGTCTTCGATTTCCTCTACAAGTCGAACGAAGAATCAGGATCATCCGGCGGCATCTGGACCGGCACCATCCATCGACGGTCGTCATCGACGCCTAAGCCTATCTCCCGCCATCCTTGAGCGGCTGCGTGTTGGGATCGAGATTGAGGATCAGCCCAGGCTTGCGCGCCGGCGTGACCGGGGCCTGCCTGGCCGGGCTAGGCCGGAGGCATCGCCGGACCGGGTTCGATACGAAGATAGGCCGCGCCTTTCGCGCCATCCTTGCCCGCAGGACAGCGGGCGAACTCCAACGCCCGGTCCATGCAGATCCATATTTCCGACAGCCAGTTGCCGCGCGTGGTCCTGACCCGGATCATGTCCGGCCGCAGCCTGCGGTTGGCGCGGACGAAGGCGTCCGTGAACTGCCCCACGGTCAGACTGTCGCGCCGCGCCAGCGCCGCCCATGTCGGGAAAGCGCATCGATTGATAGAAAGCGCGGGCCAGATCGAAATAGAGTTCCGGCTTGCTCGCCATGCAGGTGCTTGGCCGGGCTCATCTTGCTGAAGGAGTTGCGCCGAAGGCGTCATGCACTGATCCCGGATGACCTCTCTCGGCAGCAGGTCGGCCTTGCGGCAGAATTGCGGCCATGTCGGCCCACGCCGTCCGGCCACAGGCCGTGGCACGAAGCCGAAACGGCCATTGCGGCCCTTGCACTGGAAGGCGCTGTCGCTGCCGCGCGCGGTCGAGCAATATTGCGGCGACCATGACAAAGCGAGCGTGTAACTGCCGATCGGCAGATCCGGCCCGCTTCGCCGTCCCGGGCTGCACCGGCCGGGGACGCGGCATTGCGCGGGCGGACTGCACTGAACGGCCTGCGCCAAGGCCATGCCGGGCACAAGGAGCGCAAGCAGGGCCGGCGCGACCCAAGCGTAGGCGAAGTCGAGGCCGATGTCGGCGGCCGGAGCGGACTGGGTCAGGCGGCCGACGCTGATATAGGTGACGCCTGTTTCAGCCTTGGCGCGTATGGTTTTCAGCGTGACGCCGCCCGATGCCTCAGTTGGGCACGCGGCCGCCACAAAGTCACCGCCCCCGAAGGGTCGGCGCGTCCATATTGTCGAGCAGCGATGCGTCGCTCCAGCAGCAAGTGCAGGCTCGATCTGGTCGACGCGGTCGACCTCCACGATGATACGCGCGATGCCGGCGGCGGCGGCGGCGAACAGCTTCCTCCACCGATCCGGCGACGGCGACATGATTATCCTTGATCATCGCCAGGTCCCAAAGGCCCATGCGGTGATTGGTCGCCCGCCCTGTCGCGTGGCGTATTTCTCCAGCACGCGCAGGCCCGGAATGGTCTTGCGCGTGTCGAGCAGGGTCGCGCCGTGCCAGGATCGCGTCGACATAGGCGCGGGTCATGGTGGCGATGCCGGTCAGGTGCTGGACGGTGTTGAGCGCGGACCGCTCCGCCGTCAGCATAGCGCGCGCCTTGCCCTTCATCCGCATGTCGGTCCCGGCGGGCACGCGGTCGCCGTCCTGCGCCAGCATCTCAATCTCCACATCGGGGTCGAGATGGCGGAAGAAAGCGGCGGCGATGGGAAGCCCGGCGAGCGTCACGGCGTCGCGGCTGTCCATCACCCCTTCGAAGATCGCATCGGCGAGGATCACGGCTTCGCTCGTCACATCGCAGGCATCGGGGCCGAGATCTTCGGCGAGAGTGGCGCGGACGAAGGCATCGAGGTCGAAGCCGGGCAGATCGAACAGGCTCATCATTTCTTCTCCCCACCGATTTCGCGTTCAGCCCATCTCGCGCTTCAGGAAGGCGTGCAGCAAGGCAGCCCGCGGCATCCTCCGCATGGTCCGCGCCGACCGATGTTCGCCTTCGCGATGTCGTGATAATAGACAGTATTTCCATAGTCTTTCAGCTTCGCGGCCATCTTGCGCGCGTGGCCGGGATGGACGCGGTCGTCCTTGGTCGAAAGATAGAAGAAGGCGGGCGGATATGCCGCATGCGGACATTCTGATAGGGCGACCATTTTTGCGGAAGGCCAGTCCTCCGGCTTGTCGGGATCGCCATATTCGGCGACCCAGGACGCGCCCGCAGAGGTGGGAATAGCGTTTCATATCCTCCAGCGGCGAACCGGCGATCACCGCGCCATAAAGATCGGGCCGCTGCGTCATCGCCGGCGCCGACCAGAACGCCGCCATTGGAACGGCCGGAATGGCGATGCGGCCCTTGCGCTGATGCAGGTCCTGACGAGATCCTCCGCCACGGCGGCGAGATCGTCGAGGCGTTCTGCCGCTTGTCGCGCAGAGCCGCCGCGTGCCATGCAGGGCCATATTCGCCCCCGCCCCGAATGTTGGCGAGGACATAGGCATTGCCGTCCTCTACCCAGAACAGGCCGAGCGCCCGGCGCGATAGGGTTCGGTGGTGAGGTATGTCGGCGTCTGCGCGGCCGGAAGCCGCCATAAGCATGGATCAGCGCGGGACCGGGCCAGTCACCTTCCACGGGCTGCCAGGAAATAGGGGATGCGGACGCCGTCCTTCGACATGGCAGATCGCTGTTCCACAGTGAACTGGCTGGCGTCGAGCGAGGGGCAAGCTGCTGGACCATGCGGGCCGCGCCATCCGGGACCAGCAGCCATCAGGCTGGGCGGGGTCAGCATCCCTTCGACCGAGACGAAGATGATGTCCGCTTGTCCGCTGCGCCCGCCAGATGCACTGTCGCCTCGTCGGCCAGCGGCACGGCCCGGCTGCCCCATTGCCCGGTCGCGGGATCGCGGGTGAGCGCGAGGAGCGCGCCGGATACGTCATCCAGTTGCTTGACCCAAAGCATGGTCGTCGCGCGCCTCCTCGACAACGGCACTGGGCGGTGGGCTTCAGCACGACTTCGGGCGCGCCCGCCTTGCCCGCCGCCAGCGTCCGCGAGCGGCCATGCGACCAGCGATCCGGCGGGAATATCGCCCAGCGGGTCGTTCAGGAAAACGATCATCCGGCCTTGGATGACAGCGCGAAGTTCGGCTGTTTCGGGCGCGGGCGTCTTAATGAGCTTGCCGCTTTCCCCTCCAGCCAGGTTCCGCCGTGTAGAAAGTCAGCGCGCGGTTGATGAAGGTCCAGCGCCTGTCTCCGTCCGGCTCGACACGGGGCGCGAGCGTCATGTCGCCGACGGCGCCTTCCTTCACCAGCGTCGCGGCGGCGAGCGGCGTGCCGCGCTTCCACCGCTTCACGATGCGGGGATAGCGAAGCGGTGAGCGTGCCCGCGCCATAATCGGTGGCGACCAGCAGCGTGTCCCTGTCCGCCCATGCCACATCGCTCTTGGCTTCGGGCAGGATGAAGCCGCCCTCCACCAATTGACCAGTGGAAAGGTCAGAATTCGCGCACGACATCGGCATCCGTGCCGCCGGGGCTGAGCAGGATGAGGCAGCGTTCATAATCGGGCGCGAGGCAGTCGGCATCGTGCCAGACCCAGCTTTTGCCCTCCGCCTGGCCGAGCGCGTCGACGTCGATCACGGTCGTCCAGTTGGGCTTGCCCGCCAGATAGGAGGCAAGGTCGGTCGAACGCCACAGGCCGCGCGGGTTCTTCGCGTCGCGCCACAGGTTCATGACGCGGTCGCGGCACCTGATCGGGGGCAGCGATCTGGCTTTCGTCGTCGAGGATCGCCCTGGCGCGGGCGCGGTCCTGTTCGAAGGATGGATCGGCGCGCAGCAGGCGATCGGTTTCGCCATTCCACTGTTCGACCTGCGCGATGGCCTTGGGGCCTTCAATATCTTCCGCCAGAATGGGGATCGCCGGGCGACAGGCGCGGCGGCGATCGGGCTGGAGAGGGCGACCGCGAGGGTCAGGGCGCTCGAACGGAGCAGGGCCGGCAGCTTTTTCATGGGGCAAGGCGATAAGCGATCCCGCGGCCCGATGCCAGTATCCGGACGCAACTAAAGCAGCGATCCCACCATGCGGGCGATATTCTCCGCAGTCTTGCGCGGGAAGGGCCGGGCCTTCCATGCGGCGCGCTCAATCTCATCGCTATGGGCCAGCCATTCGCGCTGTACCGCTTCCCAGCCGCCACCGATTCCGTGTCGAACAGGAGGAGGCTGGCCTCCTCGTTCAACTGGAAGGAACGCAGGTCCACATTGCTCGACCCGATCAGGGCAAGGCGGCCGTCGATGCTGACCGTCTTGGCGTGAAGCAGATAGCGGCGATAGGCGTGGATATGGATGTCCGCCGCCAGCAGCTCCGCATATCAGGAGTTTTGGGCGAGGCGAACGAGCCATTGGTCCACCGCCGCCGATACGACGATGTCGATCTCGCACCCCGCGCAGCGCCGCCGTCCGCATGGCGTCGACCAGATCGTCATCGGGTATGAAATAAGGGGTGACGATAATCGCATGGCTGCGCGCCTGATGCGGTTGCCACACCAGCAGCGTCTTGAACCCCTCCAACGGATATTCCGCGCCGCTGGGCAGAAGCTGCGCCACGGCCTCGTCCGGCGGGTTGCGGCACGACGACGGGCGAGGCCGACAGCTTGTGCGTTTCCAGATACCAGTCGGCGCGGATCAACGCTTCCATCTGCGCCACCACGGGGCCGGTGACGCGGGCGACCAGTTCGCGGTTGACGATGCCGGGCTTGAAGTCCTTTGCGACGATATTCTGCGAGCCGACATAGCCGATCTCGCCGTCGATCCCACGAACAGCTGCGATGATTCGCATATCCTGCGCGTGCGTCCCGCAGCCAGCGGAAGGGCAGAGCCTCCCGATGGGGAACGTTCGCCGCCTCCAGCATCGCCAGCGTGCCGCGCCGCCATGGGCGCGATCCGACGGGATCGAACATCACTCCACCGCCACGCCGCGCGTGCGCGCGGCCCAGCGCATCGGCGACGCTGGCCTGCCGAATCATTGGCGAGGATAGACCAGGATGCGGACATGGCTGCCGCGCACCGTCGTGATGTCGGCGACCAGTCGGTCTCATCGCGCATCATAGTCCGCGATCAATCGACGGCGTTGCCGGTCGTCGCGGGCATCTTGCCGAGCGAGGCCGTGAGCGCGACGATGGCGTCCGGTCCGGCTGCGGTAGCGGCACGCAAGCAAGAGGCGAGACCCAGGATATGGAACCAGCCATCCAGTTCGCGGATCTTTCCCGCCGCCATTCGAAAATGCGAGAACCGATCGTCAGGAACAGAGTAGCCCCGGCACCGTCAGAAGAAGATCAGCAGCAGCCAGAACGCGTCGCGGCGGGCGAACGGCGAAGGGATCGCAACCAGCGCGCGATGCGGATCACCCATTCGAGGATGTAAAGCGATCCCCAATTCGCTGTCGGGAAGGCCGAACATGGTTTTCCCCGGCTGGCCTAACGCTGACCGAGGTCGCCCTGCTCCACCGTGCCACTCGCCATCTCAAGCATCCGGTCGAGGCTCTTTTTTCGCGGCGAGGCGCAGTTCCTCGTCCATTTCGATCCGCGGTTGCAGGTCACGCAGCGCCAGATAGAGCTTTTCCATCGTGTTGAGCGCCATATAGGAGGCAGATGTTGCAGTTGCAGTTGCGTCCGCACCGGGCGCGCCGATGAAATTCTTGTGCGGCATCGCCTTTTGCATCTGATGGATGATGTGCGGTTCGGTGGCGACGATCAGCGTGTCGCCGTCCATCGACTTGGCATAGTCGAGGATGCTGGTCGAACCCACAATCATGGCAGATCGACGATGTGGCTGGGCATTCGGGATGCGCGGCGACAGGCGCGCCGGGATGCCGGAGTTTCAGCTTTTCCAATTCGGTTTCGCTGAAGGCTTCGTGGACGATGCACACGCCCGGCCAGAGCAGCATGTCGCGACCCAGCTTGCGCTTCAGATAGCCGCCAGATGCTTGTCGGGGCCGAAGATGATCTTCTGATCCTTCGGATCTGCGCGAGTATCTTCTTCCGCCGGAGAGAGTGACGATGATGTCGCTGAGCGCCTTCACCTCCGCCGAGCAATTGATGTAGCTCAAGGCAACATGATCGGGATGGGCTTCGCGGAACGCCTTGAACTGGGCGGGCGGACAGCTATCCTCCAGCGAGCAGCGGCGTCCATGTCGGGCAGGACCACGATTTTTCGGGGCT
>JAJGBQ010000012.1:0-27638 GCA_022457065.1 Curvularia sp. ZM96 | reverse complement strand
TTGTACTTCGTTCAGTTACGTATTGCTAAGGTTAAACAGACGACTACAAACGGAATCGACAGCACCTCCTAACCTAACCTAACCCTAACCCTAACCCTAACCTAACCTAACCTAACCTAACCCTAACCTAACCTAACCCTAACCCTAACCCTAACCCTAACCCTAACCTAACCCTAACCCTAACCCTAACCTAACCTAACCCTAACCTAACCCTAACCACACAGCGGTTCGGGCCGGGTTGATGTTCATCTCTTTTCTTTCTTGCTTGCTTTCTTTCTTCTCTCCCTCCCTTTCCTTCTTGCACGCGTTCTACTCCCCGTTCTATCCTTGCCCGTAACGCCTTGCCCTACCCTTTTCTCTTTCTTCTCCTTCACCCCCTCCTGTTTACGTAATCTCTCCCTAAATACGGTAACCCTAACCCTCGCGTAAATATACCTCCCTAACCCTGCCTTAACTCTATTTACCTATAAACAAAACACAACGCCGTCCTACCCGCCTTACCCTTTCTTATTTTCTTTCTTCTACTCCTTATATTCTTGCTACTATCTCTTCTTCACTCTTCCTCTTCTTCTAGCTTACCTAACTACCTCTTCTCTCTCACCCTCTCTTTAAATACTAGCTCCCTAACCCTCGCTCAAATCCAGCTCCCTAACCCTCTCTTCACTTCGTCAACCCACAAACTAAACATAAAGCTATTCCCGCCCGCGTTTTGCTATCTTATTTCGCTTCTTTAACTAACTCTAGCCGCCCCTTGCCCTTACCCCTAACCACTTCTCTCTCTCCCCTCTTCTCAAACACCATAACCCTAACCCTTGCTCAAACCTACCTCTCTAATTATATCTTAACTCCGTCAACCTACAAACTAAACACAAAGCCATTCCCGCCCGCGTTTTGCTATCGTATCTATCTTCTTTTACTCGTTCTAACTGCACTCCTACCCTAACGGGCAACGCCTTTTCCTTTTGCTTCTCTAATCTCTTTTCTCCTACCTTCCCCCTCTTTCCCTTACTCTTAATTCTAGTAAATCTGCTCAACTTTCTAATTCTATACTACAAACTGCTAAGCTCTACATATGCCCCTCTCCTTATTCTCTTTTACCTCTCTCTTCTTAGCAAATCTTAATTCTTTACATCTATTTACTATGATTTCTATCTACTTGCAATAATTGATATCCTTTTGCTACTCTTTATATCTACTCTACTACCTTAGCTCTATATATCTTTCCTAAATCTTCTCTTCTATCTTGTCTCATCAACGCGCTCGGCCCGGGTCTCTATCTTCTTCTTTTTCTTCTTTCTTCTCTTTTCTCTCTTGACTCTACCATCTCTCTCTAAATACGATAACCCTAACCCTATCTTGACTTCGTCAACCCGCAAACTAAACACAAAGCCGTTCCCGCCCGCGTTTTGCTATCTTATCTATCTTCTTTCACTCGTTCCGCCGGCGGTTCTGCCCTAACGGGTAACGCGTTTTCCCTCTACCCTTTCCATATTACTCTCTGTTTATAATCTATCCACAAATCACACTCAATTACATCAATTTTTGCAAATTTGCTACGATTTTATCCAAATCGTCTACAAAATCTGCAAAATAGTACTTTAAACTACTTTTTGTAGCTTCCAAGTCTTTTCTTTCTTTTGTAAAATAATAATCTTTCTATCCAAATACACTCGTCTACCCGCCAAATTACATAGCTTAACCTATTCTATCTTTCGCCCTCCCCTGATAGCTACCCTCTTCTCTTCTTAAAAACCGGAATTGTAACTCTATATTCCTTAAATCATAATAATAATAAAAGCCTTTTTCTTTCTATACTTAAATATCCTCACTTTCGCTTCTACCGTCCCAAAAACTCACGATTCTCCCCCAAATACCAGAACCCTAACCCTGCTACTTGCTCTTCCAGTCTGTGAATATCGGCTATTTACCCTTCTATTCTGTTAATATCTACAATTTATCTTTCTATTCCCTTACTACTTTCTATCTATAACCACAACTCAGCTCAAAATTATATTCCCATCTACTATCTTCTATTTTCTCTTTCCCATCTTTTCTATACCACGTAACCTCTCTTTTTACTCTTTTTACCTTTCTTTTCTTCTCTTCTCTTAATCTATTCCCCCCCGCTTACGTAACCTACTCTCGCTCCAAATACTAGCATTCTTATTCTATCTCAATCTATTAAGCTATAAACTAAACACAAAGCGGTTCGGGTCCGGGTGTTACTATCTTCTTTTCTATCAATTGCTTCTTCTTTCTGCAGTTTTGCTTGAACGGGCAACTAGTTCTTTCTTCTACGTACTCTCTACCTTCTGACTTGACAGTCCGAGCCCCTCCAAGTCAGCTCCCTCACTATCTCTAAATATTAGCCCCTAACTCTCTATCTACCTTCTTCTATTACGCTCTGCATTTTGCCCAAGTCTTTCTCTATATACGCTTCTATTACGCTCCGCGTTCTGCCCAAGTCTATACTCAAAACCTCTTCTCTCTCTAATCTCTCTATATCTCTCTACTCTTGTGACACCGACGGCTTAGCTCCGCATATCTCTCTACTTCTGTGACACCGACGGCTTAGCTCCGCATATCTCTCTACTTCTGTGACACCGACGGCTTAGCTCCGCATATATCTCTCTATCTCTCTTCTTCCACTCTCTATAGCTTATCTACCCTAAATCTTAAGTATTAGTTGAATCCCTACTACCATTGCATTCGTCAACACCTGCCCCCATACCTCACATCTATGCCGTTTTTCTACCTTGTTTGTACTGTACTTACTGTTGCTACTACTGACCCTAGCTTCGCGCTTACATTCTATCTTGTGACACCTGACGGGTTCGGGCCGGGGTTTTCTCTCTCTTCTTTTTCATCTCCTCTTTCACTCCCTAGCTTACGTAATCACCTCGCTTCTTTTACTCGTTCCGACGGCGGCTCTATGCTTGAGCTTGAATGGGGCCTCTCTTGTACGCCTTAGTAGTCGCCTTCTCTCTCTATCTTCTACCCAAGTCTCCCTACTCCTCTAACACGGTAACCCTAACCCTGTCCTTGCTTAGTCCATTGACAAAGTAAACACAAAGCGCTTTGGGCCTGCGTTTCGCTATCTTCTTTTCTTCTCTTCTCTTCTTCTACTACCTGTATCTCTCTTCTTACTTACCCTCTACTTACATCATCCCCCCTATTCCTTAAACACGGTAACCCTAACCCTTCTATAAATCTAGCTCCCTAACCCTATCCTTACTTAATCTATCGACAAAGTAAACACAAAGCCGTTCGCGCCCGGGTTTCGCCATCTTCTTTTCTTTTCTTACCTTCTTCTACTTTCTCTCCTATCCCTGCCTCTATCTCTCTTCTTACTTAGATAAGCCATCTTATCTTCTGTTACGCTCCGCGTTCTGTATAAGTCCTCTCCTTATCCGCCTTACCTAACCCCTTAGCCTTTAGCCCATATCTCTCTCTCTTTCTTCTCTTCCTCTCTACTCTATAACACCTAAGCGGTTAGCGGTTAGCGGTTACACCTTTCTTTTATTTGCTCTTCTTCTCTCCACTCTCTCTCTCCCTGAATACCATCTATCTAGCTCTATCTGAACTCCCGTCTAGCCACAAACTAAACACAAAGCGGTTCGGGCCCGGGTTTTGCTATCTTATTTCTCTTCTTGAACTCATTCCGCCCGCCCCTTCCCCTTCCCCCAACTACCTATCTAACCTCTCTCCTCTCCTACTAAATCTAGCAACGCCAACTCTATCTTGACTTCGTCAACCCACAAACTAAACACAAAGCGGTTCGGGCCCGGGTTTTATTATTATATTTCTCTTCTACTACTTCTCTCCCTCCCCCTCTCTACTTATCTACTCCCTCTTCTCTCTAAATACTATAACCCTAACCCTTACTTAAACCTAGCTCCCTAACCATGTCTTGACTCCGTCAACCCACAAACTAAACACAAAGCGGTTCGGGCCCGCGTTTTGCTATCTTATCTATCTTCTTGTACTCGTTCTAGCGACCGCTCTATTCTTACGGGTAACGGGTTCCCCCTAGTCTTACTAAATCTCTCTCTAAATACCACCTCCCTAACCTAGTCTCCATTCTCTCTATCTTGCTTTTCCTGCTCTTACTCTCTTCCCTTTCCTGCTCTTACTCTCTTCCCCTTAAGTACGTAGTCTACTTCTGACTTCAAGTCCCGCGCCCCACCATGTCAGATTACTTATCTTGTCGCCTCTTTTACCCTCTACCTTCTATCAACGCCTCTCTCTTAGCTGTTAACGGGTATATGTTTCTTTCTTTCTTTCTATGCTACCTAAGTCTACTTACTATTACTCTACAGCGCCATCACCCTCTACAAGCTTCAGCACTAGTCGGATCCCTACCACCATTGCGTTCGTAAACACCTGCCCCCACACCTCTTCTCTACTCCTCCTACCAAGCCATGCTGCATATGCATCGTCTCCCATCTCTCCAAATCCTGCCTCTCGAATCGTCTGAATCCCAACCCGTGTCAACCGCGCTGCATATGCTAGCGGTATCACTACGTTCGGCCACTGACACCGATTCTCCATCCCCTCCCCTGTTGCGCAGTACTTCTGACTTACCCAGCACCGCCGACAGTTATTTTTAACGGTCCGATCTAAAATCTTCTTCCGGAACTTGTCAGCATCCGCCCCGGACGCCCTCTCCCACGCCGAGCACCCCAGCACCCAGTGCTTCTTCCACTGCTCTTCCTCCTTTGTCACAAACTGCTGCCCTACTACCCAGCAGATCGCACACCCACCCCGCAGCTCCGTAAACATTTCCTCTACTACCGCCCACTCTTGTGCCCAACGCTCGTGCTCCCCAAGCCACACGTCTTCTCCCTCCCCACACCGGTCACACCGCACCGCATCGATATCCCTACACCCTACCCCTTGCCCGTCTAAGTACGAGCTCATTAGCTCCCGACGGCACCCACTCCCAATTAAAAACGTCCCCATTGCCTGCACGTCAATATCACCGCTCTCCTGCTCCATTCGCTTCTCCACCTCTCCATGTTCCACCACCACTACCACCTCAAACGCCTCTCCACCGCGCCCGCCACGCCCGCTCGCCTGCGCAAAGTCCGTCATGCTCCACGGCATCCCCACATGCAAGATGTACACAATCCCCGCGTAGTCCACTCCCGTCCCTAGTGCCGACGTAGCCACAATTAGCCCTCCTTGCTCTACCCACTCCTCTAGCCGCTCCCCTCGCTCCTCCACATCAGCGTGATAGTACCCACAGCCAATCTCCTCAGCCATTCGCTCACACTGCCCCTTGCTGAGACAGTACACTACCCCTTTCTGCCTAGACTGCCGCAGCTTCTCCGCCCACCGCTTGCACACCACCAACGCTGTGTCTTCTAGTGCCTTGCGTTGACACCACGACACAAAGTATCGAGCGTTCGGCCGCGTTGTGCTTGCCCGGATATACGTCGCGTTACGCACCAGCATACTTGCCTCTAGCTCCCCCTCCTGCACCGGCGGCAGCGTTGCTGTCAGCAATACCATCGGGCACCCAAGCAGCCGCAAGTTCTTCACCTTGAGCAGATTGTCCCGCCAGTGCCGTGCGGTAAACACCAAATGACACTCGTCCACTACTACCCGCTGCAGCAGTCCCTTGTCCTTCATCAGCCGAGCATACCCTAAAAAGTTGCCGTTGCTAGTCGTGTCGCCTGCTACGTCTGCGCTGACCACAACCACAGACGCCGGGTTGTTCTCGCCATGCTTCCACTCCATACAGTCAACCCCACACCTACCAATTCGGCTAACCAAGTCCTCGATCAATGCCCGGTACGGCACCACCACGACTGTCACCCCGTTCTCCTCAATGCATGCCGGCAGCGTGAACAGCAAGCTCTTGCCCCCTCCTGTTAGAAGCACTACCACCAGCGGCGTCTGCTTATCCAACACGGCGTACAAAGCCTGCTCCTGTTCCATTGAACGGAACCCAACATCCTGCTTCCCCAGCACCTGCTGCAGTGCCCTCTGTACAGCGGCAGCTCGCGCGTCTTCCACCTGAACGGCCTTCTCTTTCGGGAGTATCGGCAACCCTGAGATACTCTCTCGCATCCGCCTTTTCCGCCTTCTCCTGCCCTCCTCGGCTGCTTCAGCCTGTCCATCTACGCCTAAAAAGCGGTGCCAAGCAGTACTCAGCGCCCGGAACGCGTCAATCGACCGCGTGCTGAGATGCTTGACAATGTCAATCGAGACGCTGTAGTTGCCCACGCCCATGACCGTCGATCGTGCGTTCTGCAGCTCAATCAAGTCTTCCTCGTCTTCATCCACCTCGGCTTCATCAATCTCGCCAATCTCGTCCTGATACCCCTTGCCAAACGACTCCCCTACCATGACTCGCCCAATCCCCACAGCCGTATGACGGTAGTCTAGCGTGTGCAGCTCTACACCCAGCCGTTTGCCTGTCTCGCGTCTTAGCACCCTCGTCAGTCGATCCGTATTCCATGCCCCCTGCTCATTACTCCACACGTAGTCGTCTAAGCCACCTCCCAGCACGCTCACCAGCAGAAATTCTCGGAACGGCTGCAAGTAGCTCAAGTACAGCGCCATAATCTGCCCTAGCCGCGGCGGCAAAAAGCGCGGCACTACCTTCGGCTTGTCCCATTGAGATTGTGACTTGTGATAGCGCACAACAGTCATCACAGCACCATCCATGACAAAGACGTTGCGGTCCTGCAGCAGCCCGTTGCGGTGCCGCATCGTCACAATCTCAGAACCTCGCGCCGGCTGTCCAGACACAATGTGTACACAGCCTAGCATCAGCTCAAAGCGGTCCATCTGCCGCAGATACGCCCGCACCTTTTTGCTTTTCCACCGGCCGTCAGAAGTCTGCAGTCGCATACCGCCCACTGTGCTCCGTGCTCTTGTTAGCATCCACGCCAGCCCATCTAACAGACGGTTGCCGGGAGTCGTGACAAACGACTTGCCCCGGGTTGTGAATGTAATGTCGTCTTGAATCTTTGCAAGATCAATGAAAAACCGTTCAGCAGTATTATCCACCCAGCACAGCTGCCAAAACTTGTCTTCTAGCTCAGCTTCCATGCTCTGAGCCATGATGCGGAAACGCTCAATCACAATCGGCCGGCCGCTAAGATAAAAGATCTTCTTGTCGGGCGACCAGTACGCGTTGCCAGCATTGCCTTCATTCAGCGCTGCATGCTTGCCATACGCAAGTAGACTGATCATAGCACTCATCGGGCTGAATGAGCCGTCTGCCAGATACTTCTTGCGCACATCTAAGAACTGCTCCCGGTCCTCTTCAGTCTGATCCTCGCGCTCAGCTGTGGGCAATATCTTTTCGACTGCTAGTACACGAACGCAGTAGATAACCCCAGCGAGCATGTACGAGAAATTCTTTGCCGTGCGCAAGCGGTTTGTCCGTGTGTCTATGCCTAGCACAGCCAGATACTGCACCAACCCACTCGAAAACTCATCTGTGCCATAGCCTGTGAGAAGAAACGAAGCCAGCGAGTCGAGCAGCGCCTCCATCTGCGCAGCTGTGTTGCTGTCGCCTAGCGAAAGCCACAGCTGTATAGCCAGCGCCTTCTGATCATCCTTCCACTTGAACAGCTCACGGGCATCCTTCATCTTGTCAGCGGGCACAGCTCTGCGCGGCTGTCTCTGCACTACTACCACGTCATTGTTGCTGTCAACCGTGCCCTCCATGTCGCTGTCGTTGTACTCGCTCTCCATGCTAGTACCCCCATCGCTTGCACTGTCTACCTCAACAGCTCCATCACTCTGTGCCAGATATTGATCGATCCGACTCTCTTCATCGGCAACAATGCGAAGATAAAAGCAGACAAATCGGACTATATAGCTAGCGTACACTGCCTGACTCTCGGGGTTCTGCAGTCGGGCCAGCGGCCGCTGATCAACAACAGTCTGCTGCGCACTGCGAAGCCAGCGCCGCGTCTCCTGCGGCAGTGTTGCCAAGCCACGAACAGATCTCTCAATCAATTCTTCTGTCAACTTTGCAGCCTGCTGCAGCTTTGCTTCGTTGCGGTCGGGCAAGCGGGCTTGATAGCCTAGATGAGCGAGATTTCGGCCCTCCAGAAACGTCAACCACCCAGTCCTCTTAAACCAGCCTGTTTTATCAATCTTTGCAGTCTCTGCCATAACTTGCATGTCCTCTTCTAGCTCTTTTCGCACCTTCTGCCATGCGTTGAGTTGTTGTTGAACAACCTGATTTTGATCTAATTTTTCTCCATTTTCCCCAACACCCAAATCAACCAAAAAATATTTCTGCAGCCCACCACTTCTGAAAAACGTCTGAACTTTGACAGAATCAAAGAGCGCACTTTTCTCTCCCTTCCATGCTTGCTGGTGATTTTTTCAGATGCATGCGCAAGATATTAATGTTGATAGTGAGAAATTCGCAGCTCTTGCAGCTAAATCCATCCAGCGGCGTCCCTAGCTCTTCAACTGGCTCAGCCGGCTGCTCGGGAAGATCAATGTTCTTTGGATCTTTTCTCTCATAGTGCGCAAAGTGCTGTATAATCTCTTCTCGCACGTTCACGGGTGTTTTGTGCTGCTCTAACAGATGTCTGTCTAGATTTACCACGCCGCTGCAGTGCTGCTTGCAAACTAGCACACCAAAGTCAGCCAGAAAGCAGAAAATATCGTCGCAGTTGTCTACCGAGACGACCGTCGTGCTGCGCGTGCGCGGGCTGCCGTTGCTACTCTCTGCGGCCTGTGATGCGGGCACGCGACTATGCCAGATGGGTAGCTCCATAAGACGCTTATATTTATAGTCCAAGTCTTAGTAGATAAAAAATTCACGTAGTTATATGCAAACAAACTCAACACTTAGAATGAGTATTATTAAGAGAGTAGTGCGAGTACATTAGTGCTAATTTGCGTGTTTGTTGTTATGCTGATACAACCAGTTGTCAGACGTTACCCCGGTTCTCCCAGCAACGCTGTTGCTGGGGCCAAGCTCTTATCTAAATCTCACAGCGACTCTGTATAGTAGCTGCGCGATACTAGCTACTATTAAGAAGACTAGAAAAGTCTTTCTTGGTAACTCTATATGCTGCCACGACGTAGCCCTAAACTTGGGGTTAGCTTGGGGTTAAGCCCTAACCCTAGCCCTAACCCTATGTGCAGCAACTACCCTGTATACTTGTTTATACGAAGCTGCGAGTTTCGCACTACTATCAGAGAAACTAAAAAAGACTCTCTTAGTCACTGCATATACTATGACATCCTCTGGGGCCCATATCCAAATGCACTTGGGGTTAAGTGAGCCCTAACGCTAAGCCTATTCAAGCGCGATTCGGGGGTGTCAAATTTCGCGATTCGGGGGTGATCAGATCGCTTAATGCGGTATACAACCCTAACGCTAAGCCTATTTCGTTACGATTCAGGCCTAAATCGCCACCTCATATTGGTTAGGCTATTCTTACTACTTAACTAAGTACTTCTACTAACTACTAATTTTCTATAGGTCTTTAATTTCCTTAACTACGTACTTGTCGTCTTTAAGCTCTATATCTTCTACTAGCTTGGCGTTTTAGAGTGCTAGTTCTAGTAGTTTCTTATAGAAAACCTTATATATACGCATGCCTAGTAGTAGCTAGAGTTTATAGTTTACTAGTTCTAATTTCTCTAGAATTTTAAATAGTCCTAATTAGAGATTATCTAGTTTCTTACTTAGTCGCTTAGTTTTTAGGTTTTATCGTAATAAGAAAACTTTATTCTTCTTCTTAAAGGTTAGTCCCTTAATTCTTTGCTTATTCGTGGCTTTAGACGTCGTAAGGTTTCTATAAGCGATATTCTTGCTTAATTCTTTGTATAATTTTTATATTAGTTAAGCTTTATCGTTTACTCTAACTACGATACTTTTAATATTCTTTAGGTCTTAATAAGTAACTAGCTTATACCTATAATTAGCGTAGTGCGGCGAGTGCTTTATAGTCGCTAATCTCGTGCTATTATAGGCTAATAGTACTATTAGTAAGAGTTTAATCTAGTTATCTTATAGCTTATTAGCGTATATTCGCAAGTATTATTCTAGTATCTAGTTTATTTGCTCTATTTATCTGTTAGTTTCTAGGTAAAAGCTAGTTAATAGCTTCTTCTTTACTTCTATTTTTACTAAGAACGTTAACTAATACTTTAACGTAAATAGCTTATCTCTGTCTATTATAAATTCCTTAGGTATTCTATACTCTAATACTAGTACCTTAGTAACTTTGTACGCACATTTCTCTACTGTAATAGTCTCTTCTATTAGCACGAACTTTACTTCTTTAGTTAATTAGTACACGATTACTAAGATAGTATCGCAAAGTTAAGCTAATTCTAGTTCTAGTAACTTTAGGAGCTTTACTATAAAGTCTATTATTACGCTACTCTATAGTCGTATTAGTGGCGGTAAGAGCTATAATAGGCTATAGGGCTTATGTCTCTTAGGCTTATTCTAATAATATGCTAAATAGTTGCCTAGGATCTTCTATACCTCCGCTCGCAAGCGTGGTATACTAAATATCTTACTTAGTCGTCTAACTATTTCCTCTACTTCTATATATCTATACTCTAGCGACTTATATAGTTCCCTTATAAGGTCTGACCTTATATGCGAGTACGTAGATTTTATTTTCGTTTTAGGGTTTCTATTTATCTAGTAGGAATTTAGCAAGGTTATTTTCTCTGTCCTTGCGGACCTAGCTAGCGGCTTTTACTACTACTACTATTATAATATTTCTACCTACTTAGCTACTTTAGCTACTCTAGCTAGTTCTAGCTAGTTATACTTAAGGCTACTATCTAGCATCTTTATTAGTACTATATCGTAAGGCTCCTTTTAGCCTTCTTCGCGTAAATTAGATCTTTAGCTTAGGGTATCTGCTGCTTTGTTAAGCGATCCTACTCGATATGTAATCTTAAAGTTAAACTAAGCTAATATTTTAGCCTATTAGACTTATTATTAGTTAAGTTTCTTAGTTATTATAAAACTCGCTAGATTCTAATAATTAACGTGTTCCACGGGCGAGCGCCGCACACGGGCGAGCGCACCCCACCAAACTTGCACACCTCTCCTATCTTATCATACAATGGCTCAACGCAGCGCTACTGTATTAGCTTCAAATGAATCAGATATCCAGCTTGCTATCTCCTCAATTGATTCTAACCAAATTCTAAGCAATCGGAGTGCTGCTGCTATCTATAGCGTGTCTGAACGAACGATCCGCCGCCGACGCGCTGGTGTCCCTGCGCGACGCGATTGCCAACCCAACTCAAAGAAGCTGACCCAGCTAGAAGAAGAGGTGATTGTGAGCCACATACTTAATCTAGATCAGCGTGGATTCGCGCCTACGTATGCAGCCGTGCGCGATATGGCCGATAGGCTGTTGGCTGCGCGTGGTGGAGGACGCGTTGGAGTTAACTGGCCGTCTACCTTCGTCAAACGTACAGACAGTCTTACGACGCGTTTTAATCGGACATACGATAGGCAGAGAGCTCTATGTGAAGATCCAGTCTTGATCAAGAGTTGGTTTAAGCTTGTAGAGCAGACTAAGGCCAAGTACGGCATCTGTGACGAGGACGTCTACAACTTTGACGAAGCTGGCTTCTCAATGGGCAAGATCACCACTCAGCTTGTCGTTACAGCATCAGAGAGAAGAGGCCGGCCAAAGACTATTCAGCCAGGTGGCCGAGAGTGGGTGACGTTTATCGCTGGGATCAACGCAGCTGGTTGGGCTATCCCGCCGTTTCTTATCTTTACTGGCCAGCATCACCTATCTGCCTGGTACGAGGAGGCAGAGATCCCACGCGACTGGGCGATTGCAGTTAGCGATAACGGCTGGACGACTAATGAGCTAGGAGTTGAGTGGCTGAAGCACTTTATCAAGCATACAGATGGTAAGGTAGTTGGAGCACGTCGCCTGCTTATTCTTGACGGCCATGAGAGTCACAACTCTCTTGCGTTTCAGGAGCTCTGTAAGGAGAACAATATCTACACGCTCTGTATGCCGCCTCACTCGTCTCACCTACTTCAGCCTCTTGACGTAGGCTGCTTCTCGCCATTAAAGCGCGCGTATAGCCGTGAGGTAGAGAGCCTAATACGCAACCATATCAACCATATCACTAAGCTCGAGTTTCTGCCAGCGTTTAAGGCAGCCTTTGATCAATCCTTTACGTCAGCCAATATCTGCTCAGCTTTTCGAGGCGCAGGCCTTGTTCCTCTTCAACAAGACGCTGTTCTTTCAAAGCTTGATGTACAGCTGCGTACGCCTACTCCGCCAGCTATTCTAGCAGAAGCTCTCTGGCAGGCTCGTACACCAAGCAACGTACGCGAGCTTGAAGCTCAATCAACACTGATACGTGATCGCGTTCAGCGGCATCAGGGCTCGTCGCCAGCTTCAATCATCGCGGCGATTGACCAGCTTAAGAAGGGCGCTGAGGTTATAATGCTCTCGGCTGAGCTAATGCGCGATCGGATCGCCAGCCTTGAAAGAGCTAATACAGCAGTATCAGAGCGTAGACGGCGTAAGAAGAAGCGGATACAGAAGCAAGGAGTCCTTACAAAGGGAGCTGGAGAGGATATACTCGCTCAACGCGAGGCTGATGAGCAGATTGCTTGTGAGGAGCGTCAGGGTGGGGAGCGATTAGGTATTAGTCGCCGGGCTCTAACGCGCTGTAGCAAGTGTAAAGAGACTGGCCATAACTCGCGTACATGTAAGAAAGATACTCTAGATAGTAACTAATCTACTATCTTAATGTCTATTAAAATTATCTATATGTGGTGGAGCTACACACTTATAGAGTTGTGCAAGTTTGGTGGGGTGCGCTCGCCCGTGTGCGGCGCTCGCCCGTGGAACACGTTAGTGAAAACCTTAATCGTGTCTAGAAGTCCTAATAGGTATACTTTCTATTATTTAAAGGCATTAACTACTCTAAGTAGCTCCTTATTATAAATATCGTAGTTAAGTTCTACTCCTAAGAACTTCCTAGAATAGTAGAACACTAGTCTCTATTTCCCGTCTAAGCACTGCTATAATAATATAGCTCTAAGTGTATAGTCTAACGCGTTAGTCTTAACTCGCGTCTTTCGTCTTAGGTTGTATATTTCTAGTACGGGTGCTTTAAGGAATATCTATTTAATTTGTTTAAACGCTTCTTAATATTTCTTTTTCTACTAGAATTCTACTTCTTTCTTTATAATCTTAGAGAGTAGTGCGGTAATTTTTAAATAATCTTTAATAAACTTCTAGTAGTAGTTGGCGAATTCTAAGAAGAATTGTACGTCTTTAACTATTTTAGGTTTTAGCTATTTTTATATAGTTACTATCTTCTTTAAATTTATTTTAACTTCTTTAGTTAAGATAATAAAGCCTAGAAATTCTATTTCTTTAATATAGAATTTGTATTTTCCTAGCTATAGGTATAGCTTATATTTCTTAAGCTTCCTAAGCACTTTCTTTATATATTTAATGTATTTATTAAGGGTCCTACTAGAGTATACTAGTATATCGTCTAAATATATAGTAATAAAGATTCTAAGGTACTCGTAGAGAGTGCTATTAATAACTAACTAAAAGGTTACTAGCGCGTTTATTAAACTAAACGGTATAACTATATACTTGTATAGTCTATACTTCGTTTTAAACGCTATTTTCTATTCGTCTTCTTTCTTAATTCTAATTCTATAAAATTCTTCTTGAACGTCGAACTTCGTAAACTACTTAGCTCTCTAGAGTCGATCTATAAGCTCTAATATTAGTAGTAAGAGATATTAATTCTTTTAAGTGCTAGCGTTTAACCTTTAGTAGTTAATATATAGTTGCTATTTACTATTAGGCTTCTTTACGAATAATATTAGAGAGGCTATTAGACTATATTCTAGTCAAATAAATCTCTTCTTTAAATTCTTTTAGAGGTATTCCCGCAGCTTAGTATCGTGCTTAGGCGCTATTAGGTATATGCTTTCTAGCGTCAACTTCGCTCCTTCCTCTAGAATAATCTTATAATTCTAATTCTAGTGTTTAGCTAGGTCTATTATCTCGTTTTCTTTAAATAGTTCTCTAAACTCGTTTGTTTAGTATATATCTAGTATATCTAGTAGTAAGAGTCCGTCCTTCGTGGGCGCGACTCGTCTTATCTAAATAACTCCTACTTCCTAAGGGTTCTTCGTATAGATTCTCGCGATCTTATACGGTGAGATCTTGCTAAATCTCCTATTCTAGGTTAAGCTCTAATTTGTTAGGCGTGTCTTCTTTCGTACTCTAGTAATCTTGCGCGCAGGTTCTTAGCTAAGTATTATCTTTTTCGCTAGTTAATGGCGGAGTTATAGATATCTAGCTAGTTATAACTAATTAGTAGGTCTGTTTCTTCTAGGTCTATAATACTAATATTTATTTAGCTTTCCGTGTCTGCTACTTTTAGTGTTACTAACTTAGTCTCTAGTCTAATCGTGCCGTTTCTATAGGCTACGGGTTTCTCTTTGGCTGATACTACCTCTAGCGGAATTTCCTTATTCTAGTAGGGTATTCTATACTTTTCTACTATTTAGGATAAAATTATAGTTCGCATAGCTCTACTATCTATAGTCGCTTTTATCTTATGTCCGTGTACATATATAATTGCCGTTAGTTCTAACGCGCGATTACTAGTAACTTGTACTTATCTAAGGGTCGTTTTAGGACTGCCTTTACTAGCTTAATTCTATCCCTAGTAGTATTCTAGTTTTTTGGCTAAGAGCGTCGGCCCTTTTCCAACCTCTTCCTTTCTTTAGGGAATTTTCTGGCTTGTTACTTGGCTGCTAAGTGATCTGGATAGGCGTCCCTATAGTATAATCTCTAATTACTATGCCTATGTGGTATAAGTTCTCTTGCGGATGTCTATTCCCTCGCGCGCGGTCCTATTGGCGCGTTATTAGTCTCGGTTCTTCTAATTAGTACTGCGTAGGAAGTAACCAGTGTTTGCCTTTACATCATAGTATATCGTACACTAATCTTCTATGCAAAAGGTCTAGTAGATATTTATATATAGTATTATTTCCTCTAAAGTCTCTAGTATTAGGATTTAATCTTTTATCGTGTTATGAGTTTTATATCCTACTATTCGATATTTCTTAGTCGCTATAGTTCTATATAGGTAGTGGCTTTCCTACTGTGCCGCGATTCGCTATTCTTAATAGAATTGGCATTTCTCTATACAGTTTATCTATTCTAGACGCTCGTGCGCCTCTTAGTGTTCTTTCTAGTAGATATAGTAATCTAATATTAGGCATTCTTCTGCCCATAGATGCATGTGGTAGTAGCTATGCTTATCTAGCTTACTCTGCTCTTTTTTATCTGCGTGGTACATGTAAAAATCTCTTTTGTAGTTAACCTAGTAGAATCGTTAGTAGATTTCTTCTTTTTTATTATAATTCTCCGCTAGTTAGTATTCTAGTAGCGTGGGGTCCGTGAAGAGAGGTTGTTCTTCGAACGCTCTCCTAGCTATAGTGTCGGCCTTGGTAACGTTGAGTCGTCGCGCGCGATACACATAGGTATCCGCTACATGCGTGGCGTCGCCACATAGCTAATATTCCCTTTTCGCTAGTCGTTGCTGTATATCTATAGCGTCGATCTTCTAATTAGTAGGTTCTAGGGTTGTCTATCGCATGACCTCGTTCGCTTAAATAGGTCTAGGAACTGTCTTAAAGTCGTTATCTTTATTTAAGCGTGCTTCTTTGTATAAGTCTAGGTTACTAAGTGTATCGCTTAGTTCTTCTATAAATAGTAAGATAGATAGCTAAGTCCTTAGTATCTTTATCTTTACTACTACTTGTTTACTAACTTCGTTCTTAGGGTAGTCTCTATGGAAGTGTCCTAACTCTCCGCATCTAAGATATACTTTATTATTATAACGCTTCTAGCGTTCTTTCTTAGAAAGGCTATTCTAGCCCTTTTCTTAGGATTTTTATTCTTAGACTTCTCTTATACCTTACTAGCTATAATAGTATTACTATCTTTATTCTTGTTACTACGATGTTTCTTAGTATTAGCTATCATGGGCTAGAACTGTTTTCTTTTCTACTTATTCCTCTTCTATAGCCTATAATCGATGTGCGTAGCTAGCTTAATTAATACGTGTAGCGTCTCTAGTTTGTCGTGGTGTATAAGTCTGTTCTTAATATTTTCCTTAAGTCTTACTTCGTATGCTATACGAAGTGATATATTATTCTAATTAATTCTAGACTATAGTTACTTAAACTTAGCCGTATACGCGGATACTGACTTAGTTTGGCGTAAATGAGTAATCACTCTCTCTACTTATTTCTTTTTATCTATTTCGCTAAAGATGCGTCCTATTTCTATTTTAAAGTTTTCCTAGCTCTTAAATAGCTTGTGTGTTTCTTTCTTAGTCCTATAATTATCTGTGTTCTTTAGGAAGTCCTTAATGTACGGCTACACCTATCTAGCTGCCTTACCTTTTATGTACGTACTAGCTAGTAGAATCTTTTCCTAGTCGTTAGGTACTCTATAGTATTCGCTATAGAGGTTAGTACTAGTTAGAAACGTCTATAAATTGTTATAACTTCTATCAAACTTTTCTAGTAGCGCTATCTTAGGTTTTGCGGTAGCTCTTTTCTCGTTAGGGGTGGCTATTAGCTAGCTTATAAGCTAATTAATTATTTCCTACATGCTAGCTATTTACTAGACTTAGATTATGGCCTGTCGTCTAAGATTTTATAGTTCTCGCACGTAACGTATATTATCGTCCTCGTCGTTACTTAGGGTTAGCATCTCGTCGTCGAGTGCTAGGTTAGGCCTAGGTGCTAGATCTTAGGTAGGTCCTTAGGTACTATTCTAAGATTAAGAGTGTGTATAAGACATCTTAAATCTTAATTAGGCGTACTATTAGTTAAATCTATCTATAGAATCTATAGGTAGTTAAAGTGTTACACGGGGGTTTCGCTATACTTATCTAGTCTTAGTCTAGGTTAGGGCGAGACTTGTATAAAGTATTCCGTGCGATTATTTTCTAGCGATTTGTAGTAGAGAGAAGTTATAGGAGTTTAACTAAATATAAATAAATAATTAATTCTATAATAATAGAATAACTAAGTATTAATCTATATAAGAGAGAAACTTATAAGAGAGTTAACTATAACGAGTGTAATAATAAAATCTAACCTATTCTTATACTTATTATTATCTACCTATCTGTTAGAGTAGCCCTTACTATTACTGACGGTCCTGTCTGCTATAATAGCTCCCTGCCATCACATATGCTCCTACTATCACTGACGGTTGTCCTTGGCGTGACGGCAGTCACGTGACCATCGCCCCGCGGTGATCATTACCTTTTGACGTGGCGCCCAATGGTCTCCAACCTGCGGCCCTCGTCCGGGAGAGATCCTTCGCTGTTACTTGTAACACGGAGTTCCTCTTGGCCTACTCTTTCGCGCGATTCTAAAGAGACAAGATAGTATAATCTCGATTAGCAAATTCTCGCTCTCGCGTCTTAACTTCTAGGAGCTCCCGGCGCAAGCGGGCTGTCTCTATCTAAGCCTAAAGTTGGCGCTCTTTAGCACGAGCAATCTCGAGACGCTTCTACCGCTTCTTAGTCTTAACCTTCTCCTACTCTTCTTTAGATATAAAAAGGCTACACTTAGCTAAAATAGAAATATAACTAGTATAGTAGCTAGTTATAGTATTAATAAAATACTAAAGATTCTTCTTCTCGTAACGTTTATAATAAAAAGTTATCTTAAGACCTTAGTTCCTTATACGGTTAGTACGGGCTCGACGCTAGAAGGTCGAATTTTAGAAATAGATACGGCGAGTTATAGACTAAATCTTAGGCATAGTTAGGTAGGTAAGAAGAAAGGAACGATTACGATACGACAGGTATGCCTCTATACTTATTTACGCCGCTAGCGCTAAGTAATATACAGGAAAATAATAACCTAGAGTATTAGGACGATACGCCTAAGAGAGAGGATAATATTATAAGTAATAGCGAAGGATCTCTTCTAGATAAGAGCTATAGGTTAGAGACTATTAGGCGCTACGTTAAAGGTAATAATTACCGTGGGGCGGCGATCACGTGACTAGCTTCACGCTAAGCATAGGGAAACACGCTAAGGATGTAAGGACACTCCTTCACGTAATAAGTGTCTTTAGAGACTTTAGAAAGAATAGGGATTATTTTATAAAGATAGTAAAGATAGATAGGATAGTAATAGGTATAAGAATAGGTTAGATTTTATTAGTATACTTATTATAGTTAACTCTTATAAGTTCTTCTCTTATATAGATTAATACTTAGTTATTCTATTATTATAGAATTAATTATTACTTTTACTATTAGTTAAACTCCTATAACTTCTTTCTACTACGAATCGCTAGAAAATAATCGCATGGTTTACTTAATATACTGTCTCGCCCTAACCCGGACCGAGATTAGGCAAGTATTCCCCTACCCCGTGTAGACCCCGTGTAACAAGGTACTGTAGCCTCGTACTACCTACACTCTTACAAATAGCGAAGCCTAAGGTGTCACTTACTTAGTAGACGATACGACTAGTGCACTTAAGTTGCGAATACTTTAAGAATACGACGACGACCATAGACGACCTAGGGACTAAGCTAGACCCTAAGAGGGTTTACCGCTTCCCTAGTAAGCTTGGCGACACTTTAGTAAGATATAGCTAGTAGTTAGATTACTTACTAGCTATATCCTATTTAGGAAGACTACGATAAAGTAATAGAGACGCCACGTACTATTAAAGTTACTACGTAGTGTGCTACTAATCTACTAACGAGTAAATACTAATTTAAACTAAGTTATAGAGCTATAATCTATCTATAGATAAAGAGAATAAATGCTAAGCTAAACTAACCTAGGAGAGGGTATTATTATTATTAGATTAGATTAGAATTAGTTTAGTTCGTATAGTTATTAGTAGGAGAATAGTCTTCTAGAGAATAGTCTCTAAAACTAATTAAGAACCTAAGCGGAGTTAAGAATTAGTCTCCTCTAATAGTAACTAACTATCTATCTATAACTCCTACCGTTATACTAGTCTACACTCCCTTAGACGACACTATAGAGGAAGTAGCTATGTCTGCGAGGAGTAGAAGCCCTCCGCTAGTGTCTATAGACATGGTGCGTCCGAAGCATACTACTCTAATGTTCACTAGCAAGGATGTGTCGGAATTCCTATAGGAGTACGACTAATAGATAATAAATGCGAGGTACACTAGGCCAATAAAAGTATTAGTGCTGCTAGACTATATAGATGCGAGTAATTAATACCTACTTCTTATAATTAAGCGTATAAAAAGATATAGAGAGATAGACTAGAAGATACTATAGAAGTCTATAAAAAAGCACTAGGCCGACTAAGACACTAGTATCCACATAGGTAAGCGAGCATACCTCTAGGCATATATTTAGGAAAGTCTCCGTATATAGCCAGGCCTACGAGACTACTACGCGCAGTTTATAGTGTCGGCCGAGAAGTGTGTTAAGAACTAGAAAATTGTTAAAGACGAGATAGGCCTTCTCTTCTTTAGAGGCCTACTAAAGAATAATAAGGAAGTAGTTATGTTTTAGATGCTAGGGGGTCCTAGTAGAGGCAATAAGAACTTCTATAATATAGACTTAATATTTAAGTATCTAAAAGAATACTATAAGAAGAAGAAACGTTTAGATAAGCTGCACTAGTCTAATACTAGTAGAGCTAATGTAAGATTGCGTTAGATTATCGAGGAGAATAAGAAAGCTACGTTTACTTCTAAGGATGTTCGAGATATAGTCTAAAAAGTATAGCAGGCACAGGAGTAGCAGTAGAAGCAGCTTCCTACTAACGTGGATCCTAAGATTAAAGATCTTATTAAGTTCTTAGGTAATTTAAAGATAGATATGGCTACTATTAACATACTCTAAGCTTACTAGAAGATAGGAAGATTGCTAAACTAACCTAGCAACTATGCGTACTTTATATCGCGTGCTACTATCTATAGGATAAGTATAGAGAGAAATAATAGAACGTTTATCTCTAGAGCTCCTATTAACGTTAATACTAGCTAAGAGGTAAGACGAGTTAGTAATAGTAAGATAAGAGACACCTATAATATGTGTGGTAAGGTTGGCTATATAGTGCGGGAATACGTAGACTAGAACAACCTACTTTATAATAGTTAGATAAGCTTTACCTTTAATTCTAAGAGGCGTATAAAGACCTACTTCTTTAGTCCTTATAGAGAACGCCTAGACGAGATTAAAGAGAGATGTCTACCTACGTACTAGCTTGACTAAGTAAAGGCTAAAGTCTAGAAGTTCTTTAATATTACTAACGATATAATAGATTAGCCTACTTTACAAGTAAGATCTAAGAAGTTTAAGGGAGACTCTCGTAATCGACGCTACTTATCTAGAGGTAGTGACCTAGTCTATTAAAAGTTAGCTAATATAAGCATAGTTACAGCATAGGTGAGGGAAACCTAATAGAAGATTTCTAACGCTTCTAGGGAGCCCTTATGCGTCCTAGATTAGAGGACGATTTCACCACGCTAGATAAGATTAACACACGATTAATTATCTTAAATGCTTATGTAGATAGCGGCAGGGATACGCTAGAAGCTAATATAGCTAGCCGCCCTAAGCTAAAGAATACTATAGCAAGAGATGTAGATAGAGTGAGAGATAGCTAGGTTAAGAAGCGTAGCCGCCTAAAGAAGTACATAGCCAGCTATAGAGATAGACTGTCGGACATTAATAACATCTCTTTAATAGAAAGAAGCTAGAACACGGACATAGGAGGAGACGACTCTTTCTAATTCTACGAAAGCTAGTTAGAAATTCCTTATGTGAGCCAGCCTTATAACGATCTCTTTACTATTATGAAGCTCTCTTATAATAGCATGTCTAAAAATCTCTCTATAGATCTATAGTTACTCTAGTAAGAAAAGAAGAAGAAGGCTATAAAGTTTATAGGCCTACTTAATAGCCCTAAGCTACGCGATTTAGCCTAGGGCTACCCTACGAGAATTATAGCTACGTTACTTAGTTAGGAGGTGCGAGGCCTAACTATAACAGACCTATTAAGCTAAGAAGACGTGCGAAAATAGATGCGCGATTTATTATTTAATTTAGAAGGTAGTAGTAGAGATAGTGCCTTAGTTAATATGTTAAGTGCGGTAGCTACCACAGAATTAAGGTAGGCTAGCGAGCACCCTAATTCTATAAAGCTTGGCGACGCTTGGGCTACCCTACTCTCTATAGACTCTAAAGATAATACACACGACCTTAGTAGCTTATTTACTATCCTAGAGAAGTTCTACTACTCTATAGATATAAATTATACAAATTTCTAAAGGGTTAGAGCTTAGACTAGGCACGAAGTAAATAGGCGAGGAGACACCTAGCACGATAATCTAGACAAGATCTAAAGCAGATATGTGCGAGGTGATTAGCGTCGTGCTAGCCTAGTCTAGGTTATAACTAAACTGCCTAAATGCTAGATAATAGTATTTAGCTATATAGTAAAGTGCCTAATAGACACTAGAGTATAGATAAATATTCTACGTCTAAGTGTAGCTTAAGTATTAAAAATACTATATAAGATTATAGAGTAGAAGCTAGATAAGCCTCTATAGAGAGTTATATTAGTAAATAGCACCTATAATCTATTTATAGAGACTATATATAATATTCCTATTAAAATTAGAGTAGTGACTACCTAAATAACATTTAGGATAATAGCGAACCTATTAAGGTTAGTAATACTAGGAGGACCTTAGTGTGTAGCTGCTAGAATAGCTATATAGTATAATACGTTTAGAAGAGTAATATATTAGATACTATCTAAGAATAGATAGCATAATATAGTATTCGTGGCGTTAGACCTAACACCCTACTACCTAGCGCACCTAGACGTCTACGAGAAGGACGATAAGAATCTAGAAAACGAATAGTAGGTGCGACTAATAGAGAGTCGTGCCTATAAGTTCGTATATACTAAGTCTATACTTTCGTATGTATTATAGTAGTGAAGTATATCTAGATAGTAGCTTAAGTAGATTAAGAGGCAGGCCTTAGCATATATAGAGCAATCTTTACTAAGGAAGATTAGAGAAATTTTAATATTTAGAGAGCTTAAATTTTTAAGTACGTAGTTATTTAGATAGAGAAGCCGAGTATGTCTAGAGCACTTAGCTCCTACTTAGTCATGTACGAACTAAACTAGTAGTAGCTAAAGGAGCGAAAGTTTAACGAGCTCTTAAGAAGATGCGACCTGTACACGCTGTATAAGTCTACTACTAAGAAGGTTCGACTAGTAGATATTCTACGACAAGACTATTTAGTAGGGTTTAGTCGAGAAAATTAGAAGAAGCTAGCTAGAGAGAGGCAGCTCCTTCGTGCAAGTATCTAAGAGCTAGACGTTAGGCTATATAACTACTTCTTTAAGAAGATATGCTACTTTCCTAAGAGAGGTAAGACTCACACTAGAACGAATAGCTAAGCTACACCTTAGGGATTAGTTAACGTTACAGGAACGCGCCATAATAATCTAGATGCTCTTTAATCGAGAAGGAGCACTATCGTAGACATTTAAAGAGTCTAGTCGCATTACATCTAATATTTGCCCGCCCTATTGTATCCGCACTATTCCTTACAAGGCATAGCAAATACAAGACTTCTTAGTTTCTAAGTCTCTAGAGCTAAAGATAGTCGCTATAATTAACACTCGACTAAGAAGAGGAGCGCTTAAGAAATGTAATAGTTAATATCGTAACTCTTAGCACCTAGTCTCTAAGAAGAATAGCGATATCTATCTAATTAATAATACGCAGAAGATAAATAGCGTTAGTATACGAGACGCTAACCTACTACCTACTATAGACGAGTTCTTAGAGCGGTTCGCTAGCTATAAGGTTATTTTACTTATAGATCTCTTCTTAGGTTACGATTAGATTACGCTATATCTAGATAGTAGGGATATTACTATATTCTAGACATCTATTAGGTTAGTAAAATTATATACTATAGTATAAGAAGCCACGAACTTAGTAGTAGTATTTTAGCGGATAATAATAAAGATCTTCTAAGATTACTAGCTAGATACTATGCTATTTATAGACGATATTACGTCTAGAGGACTAAAGACTAACTATAGAGATAAGAAGTCTCTACTAGAAGTTTAACAATATATTCTTAAGCATATCGTGCAACTAGATAGAGTGCTCGTAGACATTAGACGAGTAGGGGGAATAGTCTTAGGCAAGAAATACTACTTTCTTATAGATCGACTAGAGGTAGTAGGCTATAAGGTTAGCCCTCTTAGTAGGCACCCTAGTTAGAGTAAAGTTAGCAAGATAATAGACTAGCCACCCTGTAGGAACGTACGCGAAGTGAGAGGTTTTATTAGTATCTACGTATACTATTAGATCTAGGTCGAGGGTTTAGCCTTATTACTAAGCCACTATTCCTACTACTATGAGATAGCTAGAAGTTCGAGTAGTTAGAGGCGCAGGGGCACGCTATATTAACACTAAAAATAGCTATTACTTTGGCTCCTGCGCTAGTTAACCTTAACTACTTAGACGTTAGTCTCTACCTAATCTTCTTTATAGTTAACGCTAGTAGAGAAGAAGGAGGGGCCTGCATAGAGTAGCTTAGAGCTGATAGAAGACGTTACCCTATTCGATTTAAAAGCACGCTATAGTTAGAGTGAGAGAGCAAGTAGCACTCTACGAAATTAGAGTATAAGGCTATGCTATAGACACTAAAGAAGTTTTGTACTTATCTATATAGTGTGCACTTTATAATTAAAATAGATATAGCTACTCTTATTGTATAGCTTAACCGCTCTTTAACTAATAACCTTAGTTTAGTAATAAATAGGTAGATCTTAGCTATTCTACTCTAGGACTTTAATATTAAGCATATACCTAGTAAGAAGAACGTTGTCGCTAACGCACTATCACGCTATTTAAAGCTAGATAGTTAGATACCTTTTATAGAACCTAAGAACGATCTTAAGAAGTTTATTAAGTATATAGTAGATAATATAGAGTTAAACTATTATATAGAAGATAGACGAGTATTAAAGTCTAAATACTTAGCTAAGTTAGAAGAAATCGTATAGTTCCTAGTTAACTTTTAATCGCTAAGACATAAGTAGCTGGCTAAGCTACGTGTATAGAAGAAGAGAGCACTAAATTTCTATATACAAGATGGTAAACTATTCTAGAAGATATTAAGGAATATGGCGATTAGAAGAGTAGTAGATAATCTAGATCTATGGATAGCTACGATCTAGAATATTTATAAGTAGATTAGACATAGAGGAGTAAATAGAGTATATTCCTTACTTGTGTAACGCTACTAGTAGAAAGGAATATACGAGAAGGTAAGGGCGCTACTTGCGACCTGCGTAGAGTGCTAAATGTAATTATTAAAGCGTTAGGTAGACATGCTTATAAACACCTATAGCTTTATACTATAGGAAACTATTATAGTAGACGTAGTCTATATGCTACTATATATAGATAAGAAGTACCTCGTTATTATAAGAGATTACCTAAGTAGATGGCTAGAAGCTTGAGCGCTAGCTAATAACTAGTTAGCTACTATTACTTAGTTCTTCTATAAGGACATTATATATAGATAGAGCATAATAAAGAAGCTAATCGTAGATAGAGGGCTAGACTTCTCTAAGATAGTTAAGATACTAGCGTAGACGTACCGTATTTAAAGAATCTAGACGTTAAGCTATAATTCTTAAGTAAATAGGAAGATCGAAGGCGGATATAAGCCTATCGTTAATGCGTTAGCTAAGCTGTTAGGCCTATTAGTAAGAAATCTGCTAATAGTACTCTATACTAATTATATCTTAACCTAGGAGCAGACTAGCTACTCACTATACTAGCTAGTTATAGGTTAAAATCTAGTTCTGCCTATTAAGTTAGCGTTGCCTATCTAGCAGACTCTTCTATTTAGGGAAGTGCGAGATCGTGCGTAGCTACTAGCTATAAGAGCTATATAGCTAGATCTACGAGATTAGTTTATTAAGGACGCGATAGCTTGAATAAACTAACTAAGAGCTAAACGGAAGAAGTACTAGGATAATTATAGCGAGATCTAATAAGAAGAGATAGATATAGGCGACTTAGTACTACTATAGAACTTAGTAAGAGAAATCGACATATCGCGCGAGAGGAAACTAGATAGTAGATAGCTAGGCCTATATAGAATCTATAAGGCTCGCCCTAATTAAGGGATATATTGTCTAGAGAATCTAGATGGCATGGTTCTTCCTCACACTACCCTAGGCTAGAGACTAAAGCGCTTCCGCCTAAGGTAGGTAGAGAAGATTATGTAGGAAGATAGAGGAGAGATAAAGCTATAGGACCTAGACAAATAGTCTTAAGAGTAAGAGATAATACGTGCTAGAGTCTTAGACGTAGAAGACGTGAGGCGGCTACTAGTAGTTAGTAGGTTAGGGAGGGCTAAGGGCTCGACAGTATCTACACCCTAACTAGGATACCTAGCAGTCGTAATTTCTAGGCGTCTTACTAATTTAGAGAGACGAACTTACCTCTAGGACTTTAATCTAAGTAGCTCTAAGGACTCTAACTTAGAGAGGTAATAGGAGGTAGTGGTGTTAGTAGAATTAGGGTGCTTAGTAACACACCCTAATTCTATATAAACTAATAGTAATTGACACTAGCGATTACTAACATAGCTAGAAGTAAACGATAATTAATTATTTAAGCTAGAATCTTTAATTACTAGCTAATTTAAGAGCTATAAGACGGCTTAATTTAATGTAGGTAGGGAGAGGGCCTAACACTATGCGGCTATAGGGCATGTAGGCACAGTAGGAGGGTTAGTTAGATAGTAGCGTACTAGGAAAGTTAATAAGAGGAAACTTTAAGCGTAGAGAAGTGCCTTAAAGAGCTCTTAGTTATAGGGGAGATATAGAGACGAAGAAGTAGTAGTACTAATAGAATCTAAGTATAGCGCTAGACACTCTAATTCTACTATCGCGACTTATATAGTTAGGTAAATGCGCTACCGCACATATACTACCACTACTATTTACGCACAATTTATATATAATAAGTAAACGTAGGCCGCTAATTTACCGCTATTTTAAAGATATAAGAGCTTAGCCTTATTTCCTCTCTATTCTCTTATATACCTTAATCTTATACTCTAAGATATACTATACTTATGACACCTACGACGACTATAGTATATAGAGCTAATAGGCTAAAACGCTATAATAAGTAACCCGCTATGGCGGAAAGATAAAGAAAAGGGGCGAGCGATTAATTCTCTAGATAACCTACTATAGATCGTCTCGAGAAGCCCCTCTTATAAGCTTTAGACGCCGAGATAGCGTAGCTATATACTATCGAACCTACGAGGTAATATCTAGGAACCTAAAACTCTAGAACTCTTAGGGCTCCTAAGTAGCCTTTAGATCTCTCTCTAGCTAGAGAAACTTATTACGCGTAGTATTAACGAGATTATTAGCAAGAACTAGAGCTTAACTATAGCTTAGGCTAAGGTTATTAGGATAGCTAGCAATATTAAGTTTAGAAGAGGTAGCGCTAAAGAGTAGATCTACTACTTTTGAGATATTATACTAAGGGAAGGTAAGAAAGCCGTAGACGTAGCTCTATAAGCTCTCTCTACCTATTTCTATTAATTTAGCGATCTAATTCTTGTGTTTAGCGCTATACTAAAGAAAAACTAAGGACTAATAGACGAGTATAGAGGAGTGGCTAGCTTTAAGACTTACTACCTTATTTTTAAATAAGCTAAAGACGTCGCCTAGAAGAAGTAGTAAGAGATTTTAAATGCTATTAGCGCTATTAAGAATTGTGAGCCTAGCTTTATCGAGAAGTATGTTAGTAAGTACTTAAATAAGATTATATTTAACTACTAGGGGATTACTAATATAGCCTTTATGCTCTATAGTATGAGTCTTAGATAGGTAGCACCTTTCTTAAACGCTATCGTATATTTATAGCTTAGTAAGAAGAATTGAGGTAAGAATAAGTGTGTTAACGCATTAGACTAGGCTGCTATAAAGCTGTAAATAAAGGAGATCTGCGATTTTGCTTAACACAATATAGTAGATAATTCGTAGACGGTACTAGGCGACTTAGATAGCAAAATACTCTAAGACCTAGTAGTAAAATATAAGCTAGACGTGAACGACACGCTATACTCTACCTAGAAGACCGTCCTAAACGCGAGGCCTATAGTGTTAAAGGTAAAGGAGAGCCCTTGTTAAAATCGTCTTCTTCTATACTAGAATTAGGTCTTTAAGTATATAAATAGCCGTAAAAATTCTCGTACTAATAAATTATAGACTAATTATAATATAGGAGAGTAACTTCGTTAAGACTAAGAGCTAGTAAAGTATCTAAAATTCCTTCTTGTGTACTCTCTCTCTAAATACTAACGCCTATAAGAGAAGAGCAGCACTCTAGGTTCGTAGTAGCGAATAATTAAAGGAAGTTGGCTATTATAATTACTAGGATCGTCTCTACTCTCGTCTACTTAATTAGTATAGTCACCTACCCTAAGCGTGTTAGAAGAAGTTAGAGTATTCGAATAGAAGGCAGCGACTAGAGGCCGTGGTTTAAGCAACTCTC